>JAGKTI010003491.1:22813-37175 GCA_018397915.1 Birgus latro
AGCTACCCGGTCGAATCAGACAAGATAACTGGCAATATCCTCTCCATCCTGGTACACTGGCAAAGATAGTCATTGCACACTGACTGATGTTGCTGAAATAGAGGAGCTGTTAACTCTAGCCATTCCCAAGTCATGTTTCTGTTTATTTTTCTCCCTCTGCTTCAACCTTTAAAGCCTCAAACTTTGCTCCATCATCCTCTCTTTGATCTTCTATCCTTAATTTTTCCTGTTCCCTTTCTGTAGCACATTCATCCCTTAGATATGCTTGTTGACTAAGGACATACTTTGCTACATCCTCCCCACTTAGACCTAAGGACTCAGCTTCTTCATTGAAAGCTGAAAAAGACATTTTTGACATACAAAAAAGGTAAAAATTATCCCAAACATAACCAGGAAAAGTGAGACCAAATATGCCCAAACCAGCAGGACGTACGAAAAGAAACAACCAGGACTTGCCAGAAATTAAAAATAGGGACAGTCCCTAAAATTACAGAATAGGAATACAGTAAAACCTCAATATAACGGACTTCAATAGACCGGAATTCGCTTTTATTGGACTCGAGGAGCTACCGGACTAAACTCCTATATATCGGAAAAAGTCCGATAAAGCCAGAAGCAGTCCAGACTGCCTGACCACTTCAGCTATGTTCACCACAATAAGACAAGTAAAAGATGTGTTTTTCAGTGCACAGTATAGTATTATTATACCATTTGATTAATGTAGTGAAGGTATAACACAGTACAGTACTGCAATGGTGGTGAAAACCACTGATGCAATCCGGACTAATGTCTGATATATCGGAAAAAGTCCGGATTAGCAGGGGTAAGTCCGGATGTCGCTTTTATCGGAATTTCGCATTTTTCGGAACGGCTTGGGCCCCAATTAGTCCGTTATAGTGAGGTCTTACTGTACTGTTATTCACTAATATTAGCACGCATGAATACCCTAAAGTCAGTGTTTGATAGACAAGACTTACTTCTGGACCCCACGACAATAAACACAAACAAGAAAAAACCTCAGCCTGCTTAAAAAGAAAGAAAGAAAAAAAAATCTGGGAAAGTCTCTGCACGTCTCAATATTCCACCTGAGTCTGGATCCTACTCATTGCGTCAATGTCGATAATAGCTGAGAGGGTGTTCTTTGCGGCTATCACCTGATCCAGACACGGGAAACATGAAGTCTTCAAGACCTATACCCAGATTTATTTACATTGCAAAAATAGTACATGAAAATACACATTAGGAATTTAATACACTGGGTAAACCCTACCTCATCCCTGTTCTTAATAAGCCCATAAGCACTTAGGCCTAACACTTTTCAAGATCTTGGTTGGAGGCACAAATACTATTAATGTTCACTACAGATACAGATCCCCAAATACCAGAGTAGTCACACCTTACATCAAACTTAAGCTTGAGATTCTGTAATTCCCTGGGACACTCCACTTTAGGGAACTTGACACTGGTATCTTGGATTCACTGATGTGACTGGGGTCAAGGAGTATCTTTGGCATGTTCAACCAGAGATGGTAGTACAGTACATCCATAAGGTAATGAAGAATATAAAAACTGATGATGTCCCCACCAACTGGCCCTTGCTGGTGGTAGAGTCCTTCCTTTACCAAGCAGTGTCAGAAGTTTGAGTGCCAGTCTATCCAAACAAATCCCTCTGAGTTCAGCTACATGAAGCCGCGTTCACAAGTGAATGAAACAAACCCAAACTTCTGACTAGTTTGGCTAAGCGAAGCCGCATTCACAAATGAACGAAATAGTCTCGAACTTCTGACACTCACAATCGTTTTGTTTCGTTTTTGAAGGCTCCAACATGCTTGCATGCGTCGGCCTTGGTCACCTAATGGCGGCTTTCCATGCTGCTCGATCTTTGGCAGCCTCCTTGTTCAATCCCTTAACCCTGAGGTCACACTTAATGACCTCATCCCATGTCTTTCTCAGTCTACCCCTCCCAACCCCTACCCCAATATTAACACTTCTCACCTTCTGCACCCAATTATCATCCCCCATCCTCTCCACATGTCCAAACCACCTCAGCTTACCTCTCCTCATCACAACACCAATACACTCCAGTTCCATCCTACCTCTCAACTCTTCCATCATAAACCCAGCCCCCCCCAGGCCTTGCACGCACATCCACCTATTCATTGTCATTTCTGTACGTTTAAGCATGTGAATATCCTCTTCCTTTACTGCCCAGGTCTCACTACCATACAGCATCACACTCCTAACACATGCTGCATACAAAGACCCCTTAGTACATAAGGAGAGTCCGAGGGTTTGGAGGGCAGGGGAGAGCCTTCTTCTTTGCTGTCCTTATCTCATCTTAGTAGTTCAGTTACTCTTCTAGGAGCTACCTAGCATGGGCCAACCGGCCTACTGCAGTTATCCACTCTTCTTATGTTCTTATGTCAGGAGAGGCAACAGCTCCTTCCAACCACTTCTTACCCTAGCAACCGAGCTAGCTCCAGCCCCACCTCCGGCACATAACATGTCTCCCAAATAACAAAACTCCTCCACACACTCAAGAGACTTACCAGCAAGTTCAATCCTTTCACGCCTAACAATCTCCACCTGCTCTCCCCGACACGCCGCACACATAAAATCAGCATTATCTCGCAGTCTACCTCTAATACCACTACATCTCTTGTGCACCCATTTATCACAAACACTGCACAAGATGGAATTACTTGCCACACCTTTGTGGCAAACTGCACATGGTCACTCTCCCTCTCCTTTGATTGTACTGCCACCAACCCTGGATATCATCACTTTTGTTTTATCTGCATTTACACTTAAGCCCCTGTGCCCCATACCATCTCTCCATTTCTTAAATCTTTCCTCCGCCTCCTTTTCATTCTCTGCAATCAACACCAAATCATCAGCATACAACATCTCTCACGGGAGTCCATCTCTGAAGTCACGTGAGAGGGCTTCGGGTTTCATGATAAACAACAAGGGACTCAAAACTGACCCCTGATGCACACCAACATTCACGGAAAACTCATCACTCAAAACTCCATTCACTCTTACCTGGGTGCGAGCACCCACGTACATGGCCATAACCACCCTAACCAGCCACTCTTCCAACCCTAGCTTTCTCATTGCCCACTTCGCCACCTCTCTAGGGACTCTGTCAAAGGCCCTTTTCCAGATCAACAAAAACAAAATACAATTCCCTTTTCTTTCCAATATATTTTTCCTGAAGCAGTCGAACAATGAATATGGCATCAGTGGTCCCCCTGTCTGGCATAAACCCAAACTACATCTCATCAATATTCACTCTTTCTCTAATCATACCTTCTAGAACTTTCATTATCTGATCTAAAAGCTTTATATCTCTGTAATTTCCCCTTTCCAGGGCATCACCCTTCTCTTTGTACACATTTACAATTACACTCTTCAGCCAATCATCTGGGACAACACACTCATATATAATCATATTTATCAGGTTAGTGACTAACCTTACCCCAGTATCTCCTGAGGCCTTCAACATTTCAGCAGTCAACCCAGACACACCTGCCACCTTCCCCACCCACATCCTGCCTATTGCCTCACTCACAGTAGCAGCGCCAATCAAAGGCCAAGGGCCAAACACTGGATCTGCTGGCTCCAAACCTTCCTTATCCCAATCAAACTCCTCATTCAACAACCGGCTATAATGCTCTCTCCATGTATCTTTAATATCCCCAGTCTCACAGAAAAAAATGTACCCAAAATTTATACAGTACAATACAAAGGTAACACCCCAAACAAAATAATAACATTTTACAGAAAATGTTCAGAGTAAATATACCTTGTGCCCTGACACAGTTGCCAGGGTTATGTCTGAAAGATGTGATTCATATTGTAAAGTTGAATTGGTTAGCTTTGGTTTGACTGATTTCTCCATTCTGTGTGCCCTTGGAAGGATGCCCAGGTTAGGTGCCAGTAATGGCAAAGTTAGGTTCAAAAGACATGAAGTTCAAGTCCAGAGAATGCCCAGGATATATCCAAATGATGCCTTTTTTTTTTTTTTTTCAGTAAAAGTCATGTCTTTTTTAATCAGACTGTTATTTTGTGAAAAGTGAAGATGTGAAAGTCATAACTGAATAAAGTACACTAAAAAAATACCATTATATTTGGCAGATGTACAGAATACTGTAATGCATTCTGAATGACAGTTTTTTTTTATCAAACAGTACTGGAAATTCCATTAGAAATAAAGAGTACTATGAATTTCACTACGGGTACCTTTATATCATCAAATCCTTTTTTAGGTGATCCAGAGGTTAGGGACTCAGGGCTGTGTTACTTAGTCCTCACTTGCCCATGAGTGGGATTATATGGGCAGTAAACCTGACCCTCGTCAAATGTAAACTCTGAAGTATCCCATCCAGTTGGAGCACCATAACCTGCTTGACCACTAGGCATCATTTGGTTATGTGGTTACCACTCTGCAGAGTATAGTAAATGGTTTGCTGGGTTACAAGAAAATATTTGGTTTGCCACTCAGTGTAGAGTCACCTGAAGGCATCACTGCATCAAATGAATGGATGGTGGGTGCCCCCACTTACCATCTGTCAGTATCATTTTATTGAAAAGTACAGTATACAGTGTGTTGTCAGAGCTGCAACTTCCAATTAATTCTATCTATCTATTGCCAGACGCCTCGATCCCGCACGGGGTGGCCACAAACAAATCGCTTCCATGTCACTCTGTCCTCCGTCATTTCACTACCCCTCTCCCAACTCACACCCCCTTCTCTCATGTACCTCTCCACTCCATCCCTCCATCTCATCCTTGGCTTCCCCCTCCCTCTCGCCCCCTCCACCTCACTCATATACACTCTCCTCGTCAGTCTTTCACTCTCCGTCCTCTCCTTAATGTGTTTCTCCTAACGCTTCCTATCACTTCCACAACCACACCACAACGCTCCTTCACTTCCTCATTTGTTAGTCTGTCTCTCCATGTGACTCCACATGCTCCTTTCAAATAACTCATTTCCACTGCTCTCACTCTTGACTTCTTTCCTTCCAACAGGATCCAAGCTTCACTTCCATATGTTAGAGCTGGTATCACAATATTGTCATGTAACAACTTTTTCACGTCCAAGCTCACGTCTCTGTTTCGTATCACTGATTTCAACGAACCAGCAACCTTCCTTCCCTGCTGCACCGTGTCAAGCACTTCACCCTCCAGACTTCCATCCTCACTCATCACACTACCCAAATACTTAAATTTCAAAATGAGCCCAGGAAACCATTTATTATGAATGTAACTTATGAAGGGATTAAATCCAAGGTGGTGTTGGGGTAAATTGCTCATTAATGCCACTCAGAGGAAGTGACTGGGCATTCTTACCTTAAATGTCAGAAATGAGCAGCCTGGTCCTGATGGAGCAACAAAGATATAATGCCATGTAGTACGGTACATGTACAGTACAGTAAAACCTCGATATAACGGACTTCAGTAGACCGGAATTCGCTTTTATCGGACTCGAGGAGCTACCAGACTAAACTCCTATATATCGGAAAAAGTCCGATATAGCCAGAAAGCAGTCTGGACTGCCTGACAACTTCAGCTATGTTCACCACAATAAGACAAGTAAAAGACATGTTTTTCAGTGCACAGTACAGTATTATTATACCATTTGATTATTTGATTAATGTAGTGAAGGTATAACACAGTACAATACTGCAATGGTGGTGAAAACCACTGATGCAATCCGGACTAATGTCTAATATATCGGAAAAAGTCCGGATTAGCAGGGGTAAGTCCAGATGTCGCTTTTATCGGAAAATCACGTATTTCGGACTGGCCTGAGCCCCAATTAGTCCGTTATAGTGAGGTCTGTCCTTGTTTTTTGTACTCTTCATCTCAGTACAGTAGTAGATACTGTATGTTATTGTATGGTAATTTGTGTGTGTGTATGTGTGTTTTATCTCAGTAATAGAATAACAGCACTGATTCACATTATTTTTTTATTTTTTTTTTTTTTTTTAAGAATGCAGGCATCAAAATAGTTGATCACTCTTCCATTACAGCTTCTAGGAATAGGGTTTTCAGTGGCAAATTACTGTAAAATCCAGTAGCTTTGTACAATGTTGATTATTATTCAGATTTGTTTGGACAACTATTTAAGAGATTTCTACATTGTGAGTTTTGCATTTTGTGCAGGTTTTGCAAACTGTGAGGATGCTCCAGGTGTCAACATTCGTGCAGGAGGCTTTGTCCCGCAAAACTACTGCTCACACTCTGACTACATGCAAGAAATCTGCTGCATTCACCTTCCTCCTTATGGCAGTTCTTGTCCATGACTTGTAAGATAAAAGATCTTGTGGTATTTTTTTGCTTTGGTTCATCGATGCCCAGTGATTTTTCTAGAATGTTCTATGACATTATCTTATGGAGGGGAGGGGTCCTTTATGGCATTTTCTTCTAAAATGCTTCTTTAGAGGTTTTATGAATGTCTTGAAAATTACTTGCCGTGACCATTGTATGGGGATGTGGATCTTACGGAGATGCCTTTCAAGCGATTTCTGACTCCAATACCTTCTGTCAACCTTCATAGTCATTATTTCCTGCCGTATTGCCCCTATCAATCTTCCTGAGTGAATCAGTCAGGTAGCTGAGAGAATCATGACTCGGCTTATGCTTTGCCTTTGGCCAATCAAAAATGACCTTGGCACATCATTGGTGTGCTGGGTGCGAACCCCCCTTGCCCACGATAGCAAGCCCATCTTTTCAAGTGTGTCGGTGTTGTGTGAAAAGCTCTTGTGCATAGGACTAGTTCAGCATTATTAACAAAAAATGTCAAGCCTTAGTTTTTTCTGTAGTCACAAGGTTATACCCAGTAAAGTCAAGTGTCCAAATTAATAAAATGTGCTGGTACAACGAGGATAATTGCTGTTGGCACTGCAACAGTACTGTGCCAGAGTCTGAACCATATCCATGCCTGGTTGTGGATGATGTCCCTGTTCCCCGAATTGGATGAGCATGCTTAAGCAGTAGTGGCTTGCAAAGGTAAGTGGCTGGCACAGTTTTTAGTGGATTTCAAGGCTAGGTTTTTTTTACGGTCTGGATGGGTAATGTCATGGGGGAGTCTGAGGGGGGCAAGGCCCTTCCATTTGGATACCTGGTTTTGGTATTTCCATTTTTTATTGGTGTTTTTTCATGTCTGTCTGTCTATCTACCGTATGTATTGCCAGATGCTTTAATCCCATATGGGGTGGCCACAAGCAGATCACCTCCATGTCACCTTGTCCCTCGCCATTTCACTGCCCTCCCCCCAGCTTACACATCCCTCTCACATATACCTCTCCACTTCATCCCTCCATCTCATCCTTGGCCGCCCACTCCCTCTCCCCCCCTCCATCTCACTCACGCACACTTTCCTCATCAGTTTCGTTCTCCATCCTGTCCACATGGCCAAACCACCTCCATGTATTTCTCCTAATGCTTTATATCACATCCACATGTACACCACAATTTCTCCTTCACTTCCTCATTTGTCAGTCTGTCTCTTCAACTAACTACACATGCTCCTCTCAAATAACTCATTTCCACTGCTCTCACTCTTGACTTGTGTCCATCCAACAAAGTCCAAGCTTCACCTCCATACATTAGAGTTGGCATCACAATACTTTCATGCAGTGACTTTCTTACTGCCATTATCACTTCCTTATTTCTTATCACTGCTTTCAAAGAACCAGCAACCTTTTTACTCAGCTGTACCCTTTCAAGCACTTCTTCCAAACTTCCATCCTTACTCATTACACAACCCAAGTACTTAAATGCACTCACATTTTCCATTTCCTCACCATCCAACCTCACAGTGCATTCAGTGACTTCATTTTGCTCTAAGACTGTAACTTTACTGTTCCTTACATTCACCTTTAGATTCTGTTTCTTACACACTCTCCCAGACTCATTCACCAAGCCTTGCAGTTCCCCTCCTTCTTCTCTTAACAATACAGTACCATATGCAAGTCAGCAGAACAGGAAGTTTCCATAGACTGCCCTCTCTCATTAAAGTTGCTCCAACATCCACTGCCGTACCTTATATCTCATTTTTCCCGTATTCATGTACAGATTGAACAGCAGTGGAGACATGACACATTCCTGTTTCATTCAAACATTCAGATAGAAAAATTCTCTCAGTTGGCCATTCACACACACTTAAGCCTTATCACCCTCATGCATACTTTTCATGGCTTTCAGCAGCTTCCCATTTACTCTGTATATTCTTCATATTTTTCACATTCCTTGTCTGTCCACTCTGTCATATGCTTTCCCCATATCCATGAAGGCCATATACAACTTCTTACCTTTGTCCAGAAGCTTTTCCAGTAAAGACCTGAGGATGAATATCTAATCTACACAACCTTTTCCCTTCCCAAAACCTCCCTCTTCTCCTCCAACTAATTCCTCTGTTATTTCCCTAACTCTGTCAATAAACTTTTCCTATTACACGAAGAAGACAATTTCCCCAATGATTACCACACACTTCCTCCTTTCCCTTGTGCAGGGGAATGATAATACACCCATACCCCTATATCCGGCAGTGTTGTGTACCAGTGGGAGTGTTTGGTCAGCGAGTGTATCGGATATCGAAGCAATTTTCCCCATAAGATACTGATGATAAGTCAGAGATGCATTCCAAACCCAAACCCAAACTCTCATATGCATTAATCAATAGAGGCTGACACGAAGGTAATGTTATTATCCTCATAAACAATACTATTGCTAAAAATGGCACATCAAACATCGCATCCAGGAGGGTAGAGTGGTGGGACGTGTGGTGTTCAACGCCGCTTCAGGGCAACTAAATGGCAGGCAGGCTGTTGGCAGTGCTCCAAGCGAGGGTGGCGGGGGGATGGGGTGACAAGCAGGGATGTGGGGGGAGACAAGTGGGGATGGGGGAGGGTAAGGGCACAGGGAAGGGGGCAAGAAAGCCAAACAGCCCTACAACACTCCCTCCCTATTCTCACTCACCACTCACTTGCTAACCACTTTCACTCACTCACTCACCACTATCACTCATTCACTCTCACTCACCACTCTCACTCACTCACTCTTTCACACACACACACACACACACGGGAGATAAGCGGGGGTGGAGGAGGGTGGAGGGGATGGAGAAGGAAACAACCAGCGGTGAGGGAAGGGAGGGAGACGTGCCTGGCAGTGCTGAATGTGGTGGGGGATGCAGGAGGGAGGAGAGAGGGGATGGAGGGAGGACCGGAAGAGCCCTGTTTCAAACCCAGGAAGAGGTGAGGTGTTGGACTATAGTCGTTCTATTTTATGAAGGCAGCTTGGGTGGGGCGATCAGGGACTTCACTCCGCTAGCAGAGTTGCCACATCACTGCCACATACATGCTTCCCCTTCTCTTTCTCTCATATTTATATTAACTTATCACCTTTAGCCTTTTCGTCGGAGAAATGCTTATTTACATTGTAAGTAATTTCTTTGGCTTGACTGTGGAGAATGCAAGAGCGGGTTGATGGGGAACCTTCCATGGCGGGAGACTGACCGAGTATGACCCTCACACGCATGGCTATCCCTTGTGTCACCACTTGACGACGTTGCAGAAGCAACTCTGACAAGTCATATGAGATTTATACAATACTATGCCTTTATTTTTGAATTACAGTACATCTGTACAAAGAATTTAGAATTTATTTAAAAGTAGTTACAGTAGAACCTCGATTATCTGTGAGCTAGTCAACCGGAATTGGCGCTAAACCGGACAGTTTAAAGAAAATTTTCAAAATCGATCAACCGGGGAAAATCCAGGACCTAACCGGTACTTCAAATTCACCGTGCAACCATCCCGCCCAAGTGTTTTCATTCCTTCGCCACCAAGCGCATCACCACAGTCTCCGCCATTATTTTGATGCTTAACAGTGTAAACACAGCAACCCACCGCTGTTTTATCACAATTTTTCGTAATGTTTGGTGGAATATCAGCTATGGCTCCTGGCTGTTCTTGGAAAGACGCTGATGAATCATTTCGAAAGATCATCCGATTCATGGAGAGAAATCCAGCCTACACAGCTAATGAACTGCTTTATTTTTGTGGCTGTTAATGATGACTTCCAAAATCGCCGTCGTGTAGCAATCAGTCAGACATCAGGGACTTTTTCATGAGGGAAACATGCAAAAACAGCAAACATTTCACTCATATCCTCCTGTTTATTTGTGGGGTTCCCAGATAATGATGCGTCAATGTCCAGCAAGTACTCCAGCAAAAATGGCTGCTCCACCAGTCTTCCCCTTCAGGCCTGTTCGACCCTCAGCCAGCCTGTCCACTCACGTTGATGAGCCTGCATCATCCACAACTCTGTGGTTCCAAGACAATTCACCATCAAGTCAATTCATCGTCAGACAATTCCCTGTCAAAACATGGACGATTCCGTCAGTGCAGTTTACACCCCGGACGATTCCCGTCATCCTATAAATACTTACAGTATTATTAATTAATCAATACTTTAACAACTATATTTCAGGGGGATCCATCAAAGCCCATGTTTAATAGCGTAGGCTTTAGATATTATTTATTAGTTGCACCTTTAGTCAGTAATTTCTTCTTCCTCGCTGTAGTCACCTGTGAATTATATTCTAGCATCACCCATAGCTGTCTTCATTTATGATAGTGAATTGTCTTGTTATTGTTGTGACAGCGAGTTTGACTTGACGGCGAATTGTCCTGAAACCATCAGTCCTTGCTGAAGACTTCTTTATAACTTGTTTTTCCTTTATTGTTGATGACTAATGGCTTTCAAAAATAGTTTCACACTGCCTTCTTTTTTTTAATGTGTGCCGAAACTTATTCGTGGCGAAATATGCGTGATTCTAGAGGGCCATCATTCACATGTTGTTTAGGTCAAAAGCTTGATTGGTAATAAGGACTTTCAAGAGGCTTAGTGGCAATCCTCGGCGATTAAAATTTTTACGAGGAGTATTAGGGGGCAAAACTAATCGGTTAGGTTAGGTTAGAATGCAGTATGCAGTGGTGTGTCCAGTCGGTGAGATCGTATGTAAACACACGCCTTGAGCATTGTAAGACAGACATTTTTAATTATCCTTAACTATATTTTTAATGAAAAATATGAGGCTCTTAGAACCTAACCCCTTATTTTACATGCAAATATATGTCACATTTTAGCTAACAGTGGAGTAAGGATAATTTCAATTTCAGTTAAATAAAATACACTGAAAGCATTAGGCCTATTTTATGTCCCTGCGACCCATCATAATTCCTCTAGTTTGAGATTCACTGGTGTAAGAGAACAGGAAATGGGTGTTAATCGATTTTCCGGCATTTTGAATTCCCTGTGGCTCCTGGATAATTGTGGTTCTACTGTACTAGCTTAAAACAGGAGTGTGTGAGAGAGAGAGAGAGGTGAGCAGGAGTAATTACACGTGTGACGGGGGTGATATGGCAACTCGGGTAGCGGTGTGCAGTCCCTGATCGCCCCACCCAAACCGCCTTCATAAAACAGAATGACTGTAGTGAGGCGACAGACATTCAGATTGTTCGGATTGTGGGAATGTTCTCCTATTTCTTGTGTTTGGTCTAGCGAAGCTCCGGTTATCGATGTGCCGGATAATGGGGTATGGGTGTACCTGACTTTCAGTCCTCTGGGGCTCTACCTCCCACGCCAATCTGTACATCTTCCATGTCAATTTTACCACTGTCTCTCCCCTATGCTTCAGCATTTCACCACACACTCTATCAATTCCTGGGGCTTTTCCCATTTTGACTTTCTTCATAGCATCCACTACTTCCATCCTACTGATCTTTTCCTCTCTTCTCACCTCCCTCCTTCTCCCAGCCATTCCCCAGCCACTTATACTCACATTACTTTCATTCACTATGTTTTACAGCTCCTTAAAGTGCTCTCCATCTCCTCACTTTTTCTTCCTTCACCACCTGCGGGGCTGGGTTTACGATGGAAGAGTTGAGAGGTAGGATGGGACTGGAGTGTATTGGTGTTGTGATGAGGAGAGGTAGGCTGAGGTGGTTTAGACATGTGCAGAGGATGGCTCAATCAGTAGAGAGGTGGCCTGGGGTCCCACGGACCCAGGTTCGAATCCTCGCTGGGGCAGGGAACAGTTTAAGGATTTGAAATTCAGCAAATCAGGCTTTACTGATCTACCAGAAGACCCGCCGACATGTCGTAAAAATACCCCCACTAATACCAGTACACCAGTCCTGTATGTGACAGCCCTAGTATGTATTCAGTATGGACGGTGGGTGTTAGCGCCGAAGTGGTGACATGTAGAGGTGTGTGGTAGTATGTAGGAGGACTGCTGGGCCATGATAGCAGGCTGTGAGGCCTATGCCCAGAGTCGGACACACACACACACACAAAAATTGGGTACAGAGGGTGAGAAGCGTTAATATTGGGGGAGGGGTAGACCGAGAAAGACATGGGACGAGGTCTTTAAGTGTGACCGCAGGGTTAAGGGACTGAACAGGGAGGCTGCCAAAGATTGAGCAGCATGGAGAGCCACCATTATGTGACCAAGGCTGATGCATGCAAGCATGTTGGAGCCTTCAAAAACGAAGCGAAACGAAATGAAACCACCATCAATCTACCATTTTTACCTTTTATGTGTTTAGATCAATTTTTTTTGGTTATTTTTGTTGACAGTACCTGTTTTTGCTCTGGGAAGAGTGATATTGAAGGTAGAGACAGCTGTATACCCTGCACCCAATTAGCCTCACTATGTTGAACTTTAGTTGTAAAGCATTGAAATTTGAGTTTTGTTTAGTGTGTATACAGTATATACAAGTGCTACATTTTTATATTCTTGTGGAGGTATTTAGAGGGTAGTGAGAGTGCATAATTAGTGATGGCAATGAAGTAATGTTCAAGAGCTAGCTTGTATTTTACCAGTCAGCCAAGCAGAAAAGACTTGTGTTGTATTCCATTTTTTTTTTTTTTTTTTTTATGTGACCAACTCTGGGCATAGGCTTTACAGCCCGTTATCAAGGCCCAGTAGTCCTCCTACATTCATACACCTCCACATGTCACCACTTCGGCGCTAACACCCACAGTCCATATTGAATACATGCTAGGGTTGTCTCATACAGGACTGGTGTATTGGTATTAGCGGGGGTATTTTTCCGACATGTCAGCGGGTCGTCTGGTAGATCAGTAAAGTCTGCTTTTCATGAAATTCAAATCCTTAAACTGTTCCCTGCCCCAGTGGGGATTCGAACCTGGGTCCATTAGGACTGCAGGCCAACTCTCTACCGATCCGGCCACCGCCTCCCCCTACAGGGGAGGGTTTGTTAACCCTCTTTAACTCTTTCGATGCAGCCTTCATCGAACCACTTCCAAGTAGTCGACCCTCGAATCAACGGACCAATAGGGAGGGGATGAGTGTCCGTTACTTGATAAAGTCCGCTACTTGAAAATGATGAAAAAAATAACCTAAAACTCGAAAAATAGCAAAAGAAATACAATGGCATCGAAGATGAGGTTCAGTGACGCTACCGCAGACTAGTTTGCCTCACAATACCCCATTTTTTATGGACCCATTATATTATGACTTGCTTGTTGTGTACTGTGCAGAACAGTACAGTACTGTATTACAGTGTTTTTTTTATGTTCAAGTACAGTATCATTTATTTTTGTACTTGTAAAGAGAAATACTGTATGTAGTTAAAAACAAAAAAGATGTCCACTCACGATCACTAATTTCTGCCCATGGGAGCTCCCTTCCTACCCTTGTATACCCAGGAAAGAAGGGGGGGAGGGAGACAAAACAAGCTCCATCTGCCTCTACTCCAGCTCCCAACCCTCCCCATTACCCCTACCACCTCCACCCCACCTGTCATTCTTAACTGGCAGTTACATCTCAGCTGATTTCATGCTTAACACACTTGGCCCCACTGCTAATGCAAACACAGAATACTAGGATATGTTAAAAGAATATGATATAACTATCAACACTGCAGCAAGAAATTAATGCATTATGACGGTGACAGCAAAGCAGCAACGTTAACAACAGCCACCCCCGGCCTTACGTGTTGGGTGCACTGCTTTGGACACACACACACACACACACACACACACACACACACACACACACACAAATGAATATATAACCTATGGGGAAACATCAGCAAGAGAACACTGCAAAAAACTGCATGAAAAGAGAGGTGATAAAGATGTAAGGAAATTTAGTTTCCCAAATAGGGCAATTGATCAGTGGACTGCACTACCGAATGAAACAGTGTGTGCCAAAACAATTCATTAATTTAAGAAGATGTATGATAAAAATTGTTTAAGACACTGGACAGTATGAGCTTGACTCATTACTGAAAAGATTCAGTTAGGTAAGAACACACAC
>JAGKTI010003491.1:41091-57193 GCA_018397915.1 Birgus latro
CTCCAACATCCACTGCCCGACCTTGTATCTCTTTTATAACCCCATCCATATACAGATTGAACAACCATGGAGACATGACACATCCTTGTTTCAATCCAACCTTCAAATGGAAAGATTCACTCAGTTTGCCATCCACACGCACTGCAGCCTTAGCACCCTCATACATACTCTTCACTGCCTTCAACAACTTCCCATCCACTCCATATATTCTTAATACCTTCCACAAACCTTGTCTATCCACCCTGTCATATGCTTTCTCCAGATCCATGAAGGCTGCATACAACTTCTTGCCCTTCTCTAGAAACTTTTCCACTAAGGATCTAAGAATGAATATCTGGTCTACACAACCTCTTCCCTTCCTAAAACCTCCTTGTTCTTCTCCAACTAATTCCTCAGTAATTTCCCTAACTCTGTCAATAAGTATCCTACCATATATTTTTCCTATTACACTGAGAAGGCAAATGCCCCTATGATTACCACACACTGCTTTTTCCCCTTTTCCTTTGTACAGAGGAATAATTATACCTGACTTCCAATCCTCCGGGACTCTACCCTCCTCCCAAGCCAATCTGCACACCTTCCACATCCATTCTATTACTATCTCTCCCCCATGCTTCAGCATTTCACCACACACTCCATCAATTCCTGGGGCTTTCCCCATTTTAACTTTCTTCATTGCTTCCACCACTTCCATCCTGGTGATTTCTTCCTCTCTTCTCACAACCCTCCTTCTCCCTGCCATTCCCCAGCCACTTATACTTGCATTACTTTCATTCTCTATGTTCAACAGTTCATTAAAGTGTTCTCTCCATCTGTTTACTTTTTCTCCCTTCTCCACTAGTAATCTACCATTTTTATCTTTCACACCCCCACTGACTTCGTTGGCACCCTGTCTAGCTCTCTTTACCTCCTTCCAGAACATTTTCTTACATTCCCTCCACTTTGCACTCAAATTCCTTCCAAACTCCTCATCCACTCTCTTCTTACTCTCTCTTACTAATCTTTTCACCTCTCTCCTCCTCACTACATATAACTCTCTCGTCCGTCTCTCAGCTTCTTCGTCGCCCCTGTTCCTCATCCACTCATTATATGCTTTCTTCTTTTGTGCCACAGCCTCTCTCACCTCTTCAGTCCACCATGCTGTTCCCTGAACCCCCTTTCGTCTTCTCTTCACCCCACACACCACCTCACATGCTGCACAGATTTCTTCTGTGAATACCTTGCACACACCCTCCACGTCCCCCATCTGCTCCAATCTATATTTACCCAATCGCTCCTCCACTTCCCTTCTATATTCAGCCTTTATTCCATCCTCTTGTAACTTTTCTACCCTCCTTGTAACACATACTTCCTCCTGTCTTTCCCTTCTTCTCTTCCTCCATCTTGTTTGGACTCTGATTCTGGCCACCACCAAGTGGTGGTCAGAAAGTCCACTCCCCCAACCTCTATATACTCTTGCATCCATTATACATCTTCTCATCCTTTCATCCACACACACATAGTCAATCATTGCCTTCCGTTCATTCATTCCCCGGTCCTCTCTTCTCACCACTCGCCATGTATACCTATGGATCATTTTGTGCCTGAAGAGGGTATTAACTACCACCAACCCCCTCCCNTCTGATTCTGGCCACCACCAAGTGGTGGTCAGAAAGTCCACTCCCCCAACCTCTATATACTCTTGCATCCATTATACATCTTCTCATCCTTTCATCCACACACACATAGTCAATCATTGCCTTCCGTTCATTCATTCCCCCGTCCTCTCTTCTCACCACTCGCCATGTATACCTATGGATCATTTTGTGCCTGAAGAGGGTATTAACTACCACCAACCCCCTCCCAGCACAAATGTCCACTAAAGCACTGCCATTCTCATCCATCTCTGCAGGCACACCCCACTCACCAACCACTCCATCCACCTTCTCATTCCCCACTTTTCCATTCATATCTCCAATCAGAAACACTCTCTCATTCCTTTCAAACTTTTCCAAGCAGGCTTCCACATTTGTCCAAAACTCTTCTCTCACTCTACTTACACGATCTTGCGTTGGCGCATACACGCACACAATTGCCCACATTTGTAGTCCAACTTTCACTCTTACCCACACAATCCTTGACCCAACTGATCCATACTCTCTTACATTCTCCTTCCACCTGTTGCTCACAACAATACACACTCCCTCTTTCGCCCTCTCATTCTCACCCACTCCTGCGCATATACCCCACCCATACTCCCATTCTCTCACACTCTCACCTCGCCATTTAGTTTCAGTTATTCCACATATATCCACTTTCGCACTCTCAAGCACCTGTACAATCTCTCTCTCTTTCACCTCATCATTCATACCCCTCACATTCCAGGTCGCAATCTTTATCACGTCCTTTGTCCGTTCCTTTGTCGTCAACTTTTGGTCAGTCCTGGTCCGAGGCTTCCTGTTCGTATTTTTAGTTAGTTGTTTTATGGGGTGGGGCACTAACCCACCACCAACCCTTTTAGTCGCCTCTTACGACAAGCAAACCCCCTACCCCCACCTGTGTCACTTACTAGTATTGTTTGTAAAATCTGAGAAAATTATTAGAAAAAGATGGATAAAGTATTTAGAAGAAAATGAAGTGATAACACCAAGGCAGTTTTGTTGTAGGGAAGGAAGATCATGTGTTACTAACCTATTAAGTTTCTACAGTAGGGTAATAGATGTCATACAGGAGAGAGAGGGATGGGCAGACTGTGTCTATCTGGCTCTTAAGAAAGCATTTGACATGGTGCCCTATAGGAGACTATTGTGGTAGTTGAGGACCTTTGGAGGGGTGCATGGGAAACTATTAAAGTGGATGGGAGATTATTTGATAGGAAGGCAGATGAGAACAGTAATAAGAGACAAGGTTTCACAATGGAGAAATGTGACTAGTGGAGTACCCCAGGGCTCTGTCCTGGCCCCAATAATGTTTCTGATGTATGTAAATGATTTGCCAGAGGGTTTGAATAGTTACATGAGTATGTTTGCAGTTGATGCTAAAATTATGAAACATATTAAATGTATTGATAGTTCTAAAGAACTGCAAGAGGACTTGGACAAACTACACAGCTGGAGCCAGACTTGGAAAGTGGACTTTAATGCCAAGAAGTGTCATGTATTAGAAATGGGAATAAGTGAAAGAAGACCACACTGGACATATAAAATGGGCAATGAGATAATTAGTAAAAGAAAGGATGAGAAAGACTTGGGAGTGATTATTCGGGATGACTTGTCACCAGAGAAGCATATAAACAAAATCATTGGGGGAACTTATGGATTACTGACCAACATGAGAGTGGCTTTTAATTATATGGATGAGGAAATAGTTGAGAGAGTTGATAGTGACCATGATAAGACCAAGACTAGAGTATGCGGCTGTGGTATGGTCACCTCATTTGAAGAAGCATACTGATAAACTAGAGAGGGTTCAACGGATGGCAGCGAAGATGATACCACGTTTAAGGGAACTCACCTACGAGGAGAGATTGGAAAAACTGAAGTTACCGACACTGTGTGAGAGAAGGGAAAAAGGTGACTTGATCACAATATTTAGAAATGTAAGAGAATTGGAAAGGGTGGATAGAGAGGATCTTTTTGTGTTGGATGATGGAAGAACAAGAGGTCATGGCTTCAAGTTGAGGAAAAGTAGATGTCTTAATGATCTCAAAAGATTCATTTTCCCGAACAGAAGCATAAGTATTTGACTTAGACGAAGAGGTGGTGCAGGCGAAAAACATTCATGTATTTAAAACTAGATGAATGTAGATATGGAGACAGGACAACACGAGCTTAGCTCAATTCCTGTATACTACAAATAGGTAAATACACATACACACACACACACGTATATGCACGCAAGCACCCAATGCGTGAGGCCTGGTATGGCCGTTGTCAACGTTTTTTATTATCAACGTTATAATGCATTAATTTCTTGCTTCAGCATTCATAGTTATATTATATACTTTTCACTTATCCTTGTATTTTGTTTGTGTATTAGTAATGTGACTATGAGTGTAAAGAATGGGGTTAGCTTGAGGTGTAACTGCCAGTTAAGAATGACGAGTGGAGGGTTGGGTGGGGTAGGGGTAAGGGGGAGGGTTAGGAGCTGGGGTAGAGGTGGGTGGAGCTCGTTTCATCACCCCTTCCCCTTTTTCCTGGGTATACAGGGGTACAAAGGGGGCACCCCTGAACAGAAATTACTGATAGTGAGTGTGCCTGTAATGAAAAAAAAAAAATGACCAGTGTATGGAGCGATTCTCTGCCAGCAGATATTGTCCATTGCTTCCGAAATCCATTGATTCGGGGTCCGCAGAATCGAGGGTCGACTACTGCATGACCCCTAGTACCTTACATGCCACACACCTCTCACTCAGCAATGTGCAAACATTGGAAAATGTTTCCATTCAACTTTCTTCCCTGCCCTGATTTATAACTATTGTTATGAAATTGCTGCATGTTATAAATGATCTTGCTAATGAATGAAAAAAAAGAAAAGAAGAGAAATTACCTTATATTATCATTTAAAAAAAAAAAGAAGAGAGAAAATAAATTGCCATATTTTATCATTCACTCATATATTCAATTCTGATTTCTCAGATATATAAACATTTTGTCAGTATTTATTGAGAGAAAGTTGTAGAGCCATTACTGTATTTGCAATGATTTTCATTAAAAAATGAAACTTCTAGCTCTATTGTAAAGATTTTTATGGCATACGGAACAGAAATATCTTACGGTCTTTGACCACACCCGGCCGCTCTAGTAGCGCTGGCTCAACATCGTAAAATGTTTCCAGATTTTTCATTCACTTGCCCTTATTTGTAACTGTATTGTTATGAAATTTGTTTCCAGATTTTTCATTCACTTGCCCTTATTTGTAACTGTATTGTTATGAAATTACAACGTGGTATATATAAGTAAATGATCTTTCTAATGAAAGAAGAAATCATCGTCGTCATCATCCGGACCTCCTTTCCCAGCCTAGGGCAGAGTGAGGAGTAGCAATGTCCAGCCCAATGGGCCACGCTTCCATTCCCTCATCATTCAAGGCCCCAGAATCCTGGCTTTATCAAATACACCAAAAACATTCACCACGTTTTGTAGCTTCATGTAAATGTATCTGAAAGAGTCAATCCAGATGCTGCCACGTTAAAAACGGGTGCCAAATCCCTGATCATGCACTTCTTCTTGCAACATTCATCCAGCCAGCTCAATCTCTTGTCACTTCCCTAGCCTCACCAACTTTCTAACCTCTCTTCCTCACACACTTATCTACCATATCTCTCCACCTTCTCTTTGGCCTACCTTGCCTCCTCCCTCCTTCAAATTTGCTCAGATATACCTTTTTCACCACTATTGTTATCCATTCTCTCCACATGACCATACCATCTCAGTACACTCTCTTCAATTCTGGTGTCCACCAACGTCCTTACTCCACATCTTTCACGAATCACATTATTTCATATCCCATCCACTCTCTGTACTCCACATACATTCCTCAGCAGTCCCATCTCCACTGCTGTTACTCTTGACTTTTCATTTTCATGCCACACCATAGTCTCACATCCATATGTTAAAGTTGTCACTACCACTCCTTCATGTAAGCCTCGTGCAGCTGCAACACTCAAGCCTCTGTTTCTTATCAAGGCTGTCATTGCACCAGCTACTTTTCTTCCTTGTGTCACTCTACTTTCAACTTCTTTTGTACATTTTCCACTCTTTTCTATCACTGTACCAAGGTATTTGAACTCTCTCACCAATTCCAGTCTCTCTCCATTCACTGTAACATTGCACTGGGAGTCACCTTCTCTCTCATTAACCATCACTTTACTCTCTTCTACATTTACTCTCACGGCACGACGCTCGCAGACATCAGCAAAACTTTGCACTAGCCTATCAAGTTCTTCGTATTAAATACACCCACTGTATGTATATTCCTCCTCCTTAATACATCTCATACTTTTCTTTTTCCTCATGTATCTTGTCCCAAATTGGATGACAGTATGTTGGTCCCTCTTCTTCCCCCAAGGCTGCAGCTCCATGCTCTCTCTCCAGTATTGTAACAGCATGTGGCAGTCATGTTTACAATGGAGTTGATCACATTTTTTGTCATCCCTGTCTTGCATGTCGTGCTGGCCTCATGCCTTCTGCTGCATATGTTATTGTGCCATCTCCTGCTGCAAAGCATTCCAGGAAGGTCCATTTCTTGGAAAGGTGTGGAAGAGTTTCTGGAAACTGGATGAGCGATGAACAGTGAGTCGTGGAGTTGAGTTTTTTGGGTGTCCCTTGTACGGCCCTGCAGGACATCAGGAAGTCGTGAGAAAAAATCTTGTAGTGTGGGACTGAATGTGGGCAGACATCCCAACGTCTTAAATGGAAAATAATGGCCAGACCCAAGCACCAGGATTTAGACCAGGCAGTGTTGAAGTGGTACCACTGGTAATGGAGCAGTGGTACATGGTGCGGGCAGTGGGGCTCAGGATTGCGGTGGTGAAGTTCATTCGAAACCTGGCCATAATTGACACGAACCATGTGGGATTTACTTTACCAAGAAACACTCAAGTTACTCTCTGGTGAGTTTATTTCTCCTAATGTCGTTTATTTTATATGTGTCACTCGTGCAACATTTGTCATTTTCTCCCTTTCACGCCTGGTTAGGTTTCCCTTCCTCTTTCTCTCTGCCTTGTTAACCTGCCTTGCCTTGCTTAGCTGTGCCTCCAGGTGATGGGTGTACAGTACATAGTATTGTACAGTACAATACAGTGACATTTTATTGTGCTTATTATAGTATTCGAGGTTGTTTTTCTACATTAGAACAGTTGTACAGTACGGTTGTAAGTTTTATAGGGGTTTAAATCCCCTTTGGAGGTGGCTTGGGAAGGGTATTACATAAATTTCCATCAGTACATTACCTTTCAACTTCCCTTTGGCCACTATATGCTGGACATTTGGGTTTTGTGTACTTGATTTTTTGACATGTAATATGTTTAAGTCATGTGCTTAAACTGAGATACAATATCTCTTCTTGAATTTTCTGACTGTTTTCTGTTTTCATTCATATGCCAAAACTGAGATAGAGTATCTTTTATTGGAAAGCAAAGTAATGTCAATGTTAAAGATTTTAATGATATAGTTTGGTATCCAAATACAGGGTACTGCTATTCTGTGCATAGAAGCCTTCATTGCTCATTATAGGATTCCACTGGTAATCTCTACCCCAAATTTGTAATACTGTATCTGCTTGGTGGGGAAGTAAATGTGGCAGTAACATAAGAAACACAGAGATCTGCAGTAAAGATGATAGTGTGAAACTTAGCTTTCATTGCTCATTATAGGATTCCACTGGTAATCTCTACCCTAAATTTGTAATACTGTATCTGCTTGGTGGGGAAGTAAATGTGGCAGTAACATAAGAAACACAGAGATCTGCAGTAAAGATGATAGTGTGAAACTTAATTAAATGAGCATCAGCACTGAACTTAGCATTCAGTGCAGCTGTCACCGTGAGATGAATCCTAACTTGAGGTGATGAATAGGGAGGGGTGGAAGAGGATGGTGTGCTTTTTGGTGAAAACGGGAATTTGCGGGTTGAGGAAAAGGTTAAGGGCCCATCTTCTCATCAGGAAACGAGGCTCCACAGCACCTCTTTCTTAACAACTTATTTTTGGATATGGCAGTGTAGTGCTGCTCTTGGGTGTCTGCCCTTTCCTTTCCTCCATCCTTCTTTCCTTCCGTTCTCTTCTGTCTTTCTTTCCTTCATTCTTTCCTCTTCCTTCTGCCTACGAGTGACTTTATGCTTCCTCTTCTGTCTTTCTTTCCTTCATTCTTTCCTCTTCCTTCTGCCTGTGGGTGACTATACACTGAGTGACAAGCCAAATGGTTTCCTGTACACCAGGAAACCATTTACCACACTTGGTGGTAACCATAAATCCAAATTTTGGTACCTGGTGGTTTAGTGGGTAATTGTGGCACTCCAATCCGATTGAGCTATATCCAAGGGGTGATTGGGGTTTATTGCTCACATAATGCCACTCAGGGATGAGTGAGGCTGGTTACTCTCATCTTAAATGTCAGGACCAACTTGCCTAGCCCCGGGCTCCTAAGCTCCTCATGGGGCAATGTAGGATTGGGTGATGGGTGATGAAATATCCTTTCACCTTTGTATGTTATATTTGCGGAGTATGGCTGTATTGGAAGAATTTATATCACACAGCATGGAAGAGTAAGGTGTAATAACCAAAATAAATTGCATAGGAGAAGGTCTTAGGTGGCTTCCCTAACCAATGAGAGCATGGGCCTATGATGCATTCACTCAGTGGTGTATTATGATTTGCTGGAATACAAGGCATGGCAATTGATGTTGGAGTGGCCCTAGTGAGAAGCCAAATTTCCCCACTTATCCCCATGCATCACTATTGCAAGGTGCTGTCAACCACGAGGCACCATCAGTTCAATGCACAGGCCAGCTTTGTAAGGACAGTAGCTTGCCTGTGGTTGATGGTTCTGCTCAGCCAGACAGGCTGACTGGGATTGATCAACAGCAACAGTGTATTGAAGTGAAGCTTGGACCTTGTTGGAAGAGCACAAGTCTAAAGTGAGAGTAGTGGAAATGAGCTATTTGAGAGGAGGATGTGGAGTTATTTGGAGGGACAGACAGACAAATGAGGTAATGAAGGTATTATGATATTGATGTGGATGTGATTGAAAATGTTAGGAGGAATGGTTTGGTCATGTGAAAAAGATAGAGAATGAGAGACTGGCTAGAAGGGTGTATGTGAATGTGGTTGAGGGGATGAGTGGTAGTGAGGCCAAGAATGATATGGAAGGATGGGGAGAGAAGAGGGTGCTAGTTGGAGAGAGGGCAACATGAATGCAGTTTGTTTGTTGCCACTCCTTACAGGATTAAGTCGTCTGGCTGTAGATAGATAGGAAAGGGCAACATGAATGCAATTTGTTTGTGGCCATGCCTTACAGGATTAAGGTGTCTGGCTGTAATAGATAGATAGACAAACGGTGATTGTCAAGGTTGGGAGTTTAGAGGATGATATGTTAGAAAGGTTTTCAGCAGGAAGGAGGATTCCTGGTTAGTTGAGAGTGGTGACAAGGAATAGCATAGAGAGCATGAAGGAAGTCATTGCTTGACAGTGGTGATTCTTACTCTAGTGCATAGAAGTGAAACTTAGATTTTGCTGGAAGGACTCAAGAGTGAGAGGAGTACATGGTGGTATGTGAAGAGACAGATAGATAAGGAAGTTTTGTTTATGTGTGTGTGTGTGTGTGTGTATGTGCATGTTTATGCAAATATATGCAGTGGGAGGGGGGAGGGAGAGGAGTGCATGGTGGTATGTGGACAGACAGATAGATTGAGAAGGAAGTTTTATTTATGTGTGTGCATGTTTATGCAATTATTTGCTTATGAGAGAGAGGGAGAGAGAGAGAGAGGATTAGTGAAGAGAATTATGGGAATACAGTGGTGTTTAACTCCATCTATCTGGGTATGTGTTATACTGGTTTATTCTTGCTTCTTTCAGATGATTTTATTCTGTTTAGGGTAGACCTATTGTGAAGGGGTAAATGAAAATAATATATCATACCTCTCCTCAAAAAAACTCTCCAAACCTGAAGAAGACTTTCCCAGGACAACAAATTGAAGGAGTAAGTTCAAGGAATCTAAGGGAACCCTGCTAAGATAAATGATTTAATGTAGTTGTCGCAATAATAACATAACTATTTTCAGTAGTGAATTAACAGTGATAGATTTGAAAGGTCAAAAGTTTTACTTCACAATATTAATATATTTTGACAGTTTAGGGTATTGTACAGTATTTATGTAATTGTTTAGTCAGAGTGATGCAGTAATACACTGCATTTAGACATGTGAATAAACATTATTATTATTATTAACCTCTCCCCCCCCCCCAGGAGACACACTGGGAGTGTGAGTGGACGGGGTGAGGCCTGGTGGTGGGTTGTGTTGGTGTTGTGTTTGGGAGCTGGGGGGGTGTTGCTGAGGCTGGTTGTTGGCTATGCTGCTTCTTGCCTTGCCCTCACTCCATTAGAGGTCACTGATAAACAACGCACACTCATGGCTGTCAGTGAGACAGGTGAATTATACAATTTTTCCATTTCTGTCAGTCACATTGCTTATATCAGTACAGTGCTTGCCAAAACTTATGAACTCTCACTACTGTCAGATTTTTTTTTTTTCCCTCTATTGTCATTGTTTTTCATGGCATGCATTACCCAGTGCGTATACCTGTTATTATACTTCAGGCATTGTTGAAATTTCTGCTGTGTGTCATAATAAAGATAATTAATTTTGACAGTCATGGCAGGATTAGACTACAATTCTGAATTGCAGTGTTA
Source organism: Birgus latro (assembly GCA_018397915.1). NCBI lineage: Eukaryota > Metazoa > Arthropoda > Malacostraca > Decapoda > Coenobitidae > Birgus > Birgus latro. The sequence goes on from JAGKTI010003491.1 coordinate 51,477, forward strand.
TTACTTATGCATTGTCTAATCTACTCAAAAAATGACGTCTTGTTTTCTGTTAAGGAATCCCTGCATTGTAATTGGCCATGGTACATCTGATGTTTTTTGTGGACTGGCAACCAGACCAAGTGCCAAAACCAGCTGATATTTGCTTGAAGCTGTTGGGATAGGCAAAAACAAATTTAAGATGTGTTTATGCCAGGCAGGGGGACCACTGATGCCATAGTCACTGTTCGACAGCTTCAGGAAAAATATATTGGAAAGAAAAGGGAATTGTATTCTGTTTTTGTTGATTTGGAAAAGGCCTTTGAGAGTCCCTAGAGAGGTGGTGAAGTGGGCAGTGAGAAAGCTAGGGTTGGAAGAGTGGCTGGTTAGGGTGGTCATGGCCATGTACGTGGGTGCTCGCACCCAGGTAAGAGTGAATGGAATTTTGAGTGATGAGTTTTCCATGTGCATCAGGGGTCAGTGTTGAGTCCCTTGTTGTTTATCATGGTACTTGAAGCCCTCTCACGTGACTGCAGAGATGGACTCTTGTGGGAGATGTTGTATGCTGATGATTTGGTGTTGATTGTAGAGAATGAAAAAGAGGCGGAGGAAAGATTTAAGAAGTGGAGAGATGGTATGGGGCACGAGGGTTTAAGGGTAAATGCAAATAAAACAAAAGTGATGATATCCAGGGTTGGTGGCAGTACAATCAGAGGAGAGGGAGAGTGACCATGTGCAGTTTGCCACAAAGGTGTGGGAAGTAATTCCATCTTGTGCAGTGTTTGTGATAAATCGGTGCACAAGAGATGTAGTGGTATTAGAGGTAGACTGCGAGATAATGCTGATTTTATGTGTGTGGCGTGTCAGGGGAGAGCAGGTGGAGATTGTTAGGCGTGAAAGGATTGAATTGCTGGTGAGTCTCTTGAGTGTGTGGAAGAGTTTTGTTACTTGGGAGACATGTTATGTGCCGGAGGTGGGGCTGGAGCTAGCTTGTTTGCTAGGGTGAGAAGTGGTTGGAAGAAGTTCAGGGAGCTGTTGCCTCTTCTGACATTGAGAGGACTCTCCTTACGTGCTAAGGGGTCTTTGTATGCAGCATGTGTTAAGAGTGTGATGCTGTATGGTAGTGAGACCTGGGCAGTAAAGGAAGAGGATATTCGCAGGCTTAAACATACAGAAATGACAGTGATTAGGTGGATGTGCAGTGCGTTCCTGCGTGCAAGGCCTAGGGGGGCTAGGTTTACGATGGAAGAGTTGAGAGGTAGGATGGGACTGGAGTGTATTGATGTTGTGATGAGGAGAGGCAGGCTGAGGTGGTTTGGACATGTGCAGAGGATGGGGAATGATAATTGGGTGCAGAGAGAAGTGTTAATATTGGGGGAGGGGTTGGGGGGGGGTAGACCGAAAAAGACATGGGACGAGGTCATTAAATGTGACCTCAGGGTTAAGGGATTGAGCAGGGAGGCTGCCAAAGATCAAGCAGCATGGAGAGCTGCCATTAGGTGACCAAGGCCGACGCATGCAAGCATGTTGGAGGCTTCAGAAACGAAAATAAGATTTGGAACAGAGTGAGACCTCAGCTTGAACTTTGACTCATGCACAGTTACTCAGAGGGATCATCGAATGACTACTTGGAACTGAATATTTTCTGCCCAAGAGTGATGATTGTGTGTCCAGCTGTTATGCTTGCAGCCACATTTCACTCTTATGATAGTTCCTCCCAGGGTCGACGGTAGCCATCCATCCACTGCCTGATGGTTAATGCATTAGACTTCCAGATTTTTTGCTACCCCCTTTTGCCTTTGCACTACAGCGGACTAATTGGGGCCCAGGCCAGTCCCAAAAAAGCAAAAATCCAATAAAAACAACATCTGGACTTCCCCTTGCTAACCCGGACTTTTTCCAACATATCACACATTAGTCCGGATTGCACCAATGGTGTTTCACTGTGGTGTCATCAACTGCTTTCACTACCATTGCAGTACTGTTCAGTACTGTATTATACATTCACTACAATAATCAAACGGTATAATATATATAATAATACTGTACTGTACTTTGATAAACTTATTTTTTATTATATTTTACTTCCGTGGTTTGGGCATGTGGAGAGGATGGAGAGTGAAAGATTGACGAGGAGAGTGTATGAGAGTGAGGTGGAGGGGGCGAGAGGGAGGGGGAGGCCGAGGATGAGATGGAGAGATGGAGTGGAGAGGTATATGAGAGAGGGGGGTGTGAGTTGGGAGCGTGGTAGTGAAATGGCAGGGGACAGAGTGACATGGAGGCGATTTGTTTGTGGCCACCCCGTTTGGGATTGAGGTGTCTGGCAATAGATAGATAGACTTCCGTTAAAAAAGGGGGAAGCCCGGCCATCACCGGTCCGGACTGGTCATATTTAGTGGACTTTTCCCGAGAAATAAGAGTGACGCTACGGCTGTTCCGGACTGTGGTCAGGCAGTCCGGACCACTTCTGGCTTTATCAGGCTTTTCCTGATATACTGTGTAAGAATTTAGTCCTGTTGGCTCCTCGAGTTCGATAAAAGCGAATTCTGGTATATTGAAGTCCGTTATATCGAGGTTTCACTGTACTAAAAAAAATAGATAATAAATGAATAATAAAAGGTAAAGGGATTAAAGGTTGACCATATAATCAGGATGTCAGAAACCTAACATTGTTTATAATAACAGTGACATCATTTTGTGTGTGTGTGTGTGTGTATGTTAATTGTTTTTTCTGAATATTTAAATGATTATTACAGAGCTGTGAAGAACAAGCTACTGATTCAGTGTGTGGATGGACAACGGGCTTTCTAAGGCATAAGGTAACGTGATAGAGAGAAGAGAGTGTAGAAGCCCCATTTAAGGAGAAAAGAAGACTTTTCTGAGAATAGAAAAGGAATGGTAACACTGAGGATTACTTGGCTGCTAATTGTAGGGCTAGAAGGCAGGTATACAGAGCAAAATCTGAGGCTCAGAGACTTACTGGATATCTTAAAAAACACAGAAAAGAAGAATATGGTATTTATGGTGGCAAATATGATGAAGAGGGAAAACAGGGATCTTACACGTGAGCAGTGTGTGAAGAATGATGAAGGAAAAGTGATGGTGAACAGTTAGAATATTAACCCTTGCTCTGCTGCAGACATCATGTGTGACACAGTGAAGATCTGCATGTGCGATACTGCTAGTCTCATACTTGTATGAGGTTCAATTTCCGTTGGGTATGAAACAGTGTTAGTGCTAAGGGAAGGCAAACTTCCTTACAAAGAATCAGCGTGGCAGGGGTCAAAGACGCCTGGTGAGAACTTTATAATTAGTTGCTGAGTGAGGGGTGTGACTGAAACGGAAGGTGTGGAATCAGCATTTGTCCTGTGGCCTTTGATTGATGCTGTTTCCATGAGCAGGGTAGTTGACAGGAAGCAGTTGGGGATTGTGGAGTGTTGAACTGCTGAAATGTTGAAGGTCTCAGGAGATTCAGGTATAGTTACTGATTTGATAAATTTACTTATATATATGTGGTATCCCATAATATGATTGGCTGAGAAGTGTGACTGTAAATGTGTATTAGGGGAAGGGTGTTGCCCTGGAATGAGGAAATTATAGAGGCATAAAACTTGGACCAGATAATAAAAGTAATGGAGAGAGTCCTTGAAGGTATGATAAGGGAAAATGTGAATACTGATGTGATGCAGTTTGGGTTTATGCCAGGCAAAGGGACCACTACTGCCATATTCATTGTCCGACAGCTTCAGGAAAAATATACAGGAAAGATAAGGGAGCTGTACAGTTTTTGATGACGTGGAGAAGTCCCTAGGGAGGTGGTGAAGTGGGCACTGAGTCTTAGGAGCTATATATAGACCTCCAGAAGAAGATAGCAAATATCTGTGGGAGGAGTTTAAGAAAGCAGTACAATGTAGCTCAGTAATTACTGTACACCCACTGCAAATTGACTTAGGACCTACACACTGAATTGCTATGGGAGAGTTGTCGCTCTTTGCTTTGTGTTTCTGCCTCTACGAAGTTAATTTTTGGGGCAAGAAGTAACTGGCAACTCCTCTGGTATTGGCGGGAGGTGGTGAAACAGCACGTCAGTGCTTGCCCAGAAGCGAGAGTGGGAGTATATGTTCCCGTCGCTTCGAGCTTGCACCTCCTTCTTTTTTCGTATTCATTACTGTTTGTCCTGTTATTTCCGTAGAGTTGACTTGTCATGCCTGGAAAGTACTGCTCAAGGGATGAGAGGGTCCGTATCATTGCATAGAGGCAGGATGATGTCCCTATCAACACGATTTGTGAATGTACTGAACGCGCAAAGTTGACCGTCGTGAAGATTCGCGCTTCAGCACGCAGTCTGCCATGCCATGCACAAGCATGGCGGTGGAAAGAAGAGGACTACTTCCAGAGGTACAGATATGCTTCTGAAGAGGGAAGTAATCAAGAATCCTCGACTGACAGCATTAGAATTGAAGAGAATGCATCCCCAGCTGCTATGAGACATCTCAATTTGAACTATCCAACACCGCTTGCAGAAGGTGCTGGATTTGCCAAGCCGCACTGCAGCCAAGAAACTGCTTCTCTCTGACCGCATGAAGAAGCAGCGCATTCAGTTTGCCAAGAAGTATGCACACTGGACATTGGATGAGTGGAGAAAAGTTATGTTTTCCGATGAAAGCACATTTCAAGTGTTCCAGGTGCATTCTGCCAAGGTTCGTCGCCCTGCCTCCCATAGTTGATATGACCCTGCTTACACGGTGCCGACTGTTAAGCACCCAGAATCAGTAATGGTATAGGGGTGTTTCTCAAATGATATGGGAAGGGGTGGCCTCTAAGAACTTGATGAATGGTGGCTGGTACATTCAAGTTCTGAAAGATCATTTGTAAAACTTTTTTGCTATTCATGGGTGTGACTTTTTCACGCACAATTCAGCTCCATGTCACAAGTCAAGAAAGGTGACAAAGTAGCTTCAGGATAATCGGATTGAGGTCCTCGACTGGCCTGGCAACAGTCCAGATCTAAATCAGATAGAAAACTGCTGGGTAAAGACGAAGAAAATCATGGCAGAGAAGAAGACATCCAATCTGGATAACCTCAAGACTAAACTGACAGATGTTTGGTGCAAAGAAATGTCCTTAGATTACTTTAGAGATCTAAGCAATTCCATGCCAAAACACATCCAAGTGGTCCTGAAAAACTAGGGAAACATGATTTCATATTAATGAATGGCATTTCATTATCAAACATTGTGATGTACTATGATTTCTATGTTTTTTAATACCTTGTGGGGGGAGGTCCTAAGTCCATTTGTGGTAGCTGTATAGTGGGGACTTTAACACCTAGACTCAATGCCTTGAAGTCACTTGCCCATACAACATTTGGACACAACAAAGAAACCACCACCACATTATACAAACAATATATACGTTCAGCCTGAGGACAGCAAATCACCCAGGGGGTTTAGGGTGGGCTCATGGAATATGGGAAGTTTGAGGGGAAGAGCGGGGGAAGTTGTTGAGGCATTTAGTAGGAGGTGGGTGGATGTGGCTTGTTTGCAGGAAGTCCGGTACAGGGGTGGATCAGCCTGAAAGATTGCTGGGAAGGATTGCTACTATAAGCTGTTTTGGCAGGGGGGAACTGACGGATATGGGGGTGTGGGTGTGTTGGTTGCGGAGAAATGGGTGGAGTATGTCATAAATGTCATGAGAGTAAGTGATAGGATAATAGTAGTGAAAATTTTGATCGGACGGGT
>JAGKTI010003492.1:0-12706 GCA_018397915.1 Birgus latro
TTAGTATTGAGGCCAGTGATGGCAGAAAACACATCAGCTGAAGAAATTTTAATATTAGTCAAGAGGAAGTCAGAGGGGGGAAGTGATGGAGGAATAGCACCGGAATCGTCTAAGGTGGAATTGGAGGAGAAAGTCTGAGCAAAGAGATCTGCTTTATCAGTAGAAGAAATAGCTACAGAGCCATCAGAGTAGAAAAGAGGAGGGAAGGATGATGAGGCAAAGTTGTTAGAAAGGTTTTTGGCAAGGTGCCAGAAGGAGCGAGAAAAATTCGAGTTGGAGAGTTGGGAACATTTAGCATGGATGAAATTGTTTTTAGCAGAGCGAAGAACAGACTTAGCACGATTCCGGGCAGAAATATATAAAAGCTGTGATTCAGGGGTGGGTTGGCTCCGGTACCTCTTATAGGCCCTCTCCTTGCTGTGGACAGCATTAGAACAAGCGTGATTAAACCAAGGCTTTCTTGCATTAGTCAGAGGATATGAGAAAGGAATGTATGCTTCCATGCCCGAGAGAATAACCTCCGTAATGCGCAGGGCACACTCAGATGGCTCCCGGCCAAGGAAGCAATAATCATTCCATGGAAAATCAAAGAAGTACTGCCTGAGGGCCTCCCAATCTGCAGCTCCAAAGTGCCACAGGTGGCGTTTCTTTGGAGGGTCCACAGGCCGTACTGGAGCGATAGGACAGGTTAAGGTAATAAGATTATGATCGGAGGAGCCCAACGGAGTGAAAAGATGAACAGTGTAAGTAGAAGGATTAGTTGTTAGGAAAAGGTCAAGTATGTTGGAACTCTCTCCAAGGCGGTCAGGGATACGTGTAGGGTGCTGTACAAGCTGCTCTAGGTCATTAAGGATAGAAAAGATGTAGGCTTGTTCACCAGGTGGATCAGTGAAAGGAGAGGATAGCCAAAGGTGGTGGTGAACATTGAAATCTCCTAGAATGGAGATTTCAGAGAAAGGAGAAATGGATAGAATGTGTTCCATCGTAGAAGAAAGATAGTCAAAGAATTTTGGATAGTCAGTAGAATTAGGAGATAAGTAAACAGCACAGATATATTTAGTCAGAGAATGACAGGAGAGCCGAAGCCAGAGAGTAGAGAATTCAGAAGAATCAAGTTCAGGAACACGAGAGCAAGATAGATTGTTGCGTACATATATTCAACAGCCACCTTTGGCTTTGAAACGAGAATAGAGAAAGTAGGAGGATACAGAAAAGGGTTTGCTGTCAGTTGCCACAGACAGCTGAGTCTCAGTGAGAAAGAGAAGGTGAGGTTTAGAGTAGAAGAGGTGGTGCTCGACAGCGTGAAAGTTAGAGGAAAGGCCGCGAATGTTACAGAAATGAAGAAGGAGTGAGTCAGACAGTGGTTCCAGGCAGCTCTTTGAGTCATCACTGGGAGAGGGGCTGATGGTGGGGGCATTTATGGTCCCCCCCACCCCAGGGACTCTGAGGCATGATTTTTGTGCGCCATTTTCGAAGATAATTTTGAAAAGGAAATGTAGTGTGTAGTGTGCATGTAGTTTGGTGTTGACAGTTAGAGAAATTTGTATTGGAGAGTAAGTTGGACTACTCTCTGTGTTACTGAGACACTGAAAAAGTTCAGCAAAGGGGGATGGTCAGGAACAAATCCTGAAGGCTGATGAAACGGGAGCTCCAGCTCTCCCTGTCATCAGCCTTCCATCCACCTTGGGAGTACTGCCTTGCTCGACTGGTGCTACAGTCTACTCCTCTGGTGGGCATTTGTTTTTTAGTTAGATAGATATCTTATAGGGAGGGGCACTAACCCTCCACCAACGCACTTGTGATTCTAGAGGTCTCTAACCTGAGTTTCCTGTCATACAAGGGTCTTTTAAAAGTTGCTTAAGCTTGTGTGGTTATGTGGATGTTACAGGTGAATATGAATAAAGTAAAAGTGAAGAGGTATGAATGTGTTTAAAGAAAGGATGGAAATCAACTTACTTTCTTTAGGATGCTAGATGGACTAGTAATTTTTAAGATTTACGAGGCAATCTGTTTGTACCAGCTCAGAAAGTTTAGTTTCAAGAGATATTAAAACAAATATTTCTGTTGGTGTCCCTTTGCTGCATCCCATGAAAGCTAACCTGAATACAAGTAACATGATCAAATTCTGAGTTTATCAAGCATAAAATGATGCTGTTTGGGGAATTGTATAGTACTGTACTGTACATTTAAGAAGAAAATAACTATTTCTAAATGTGCATAGCCTGTTGAAAAATGCATACAGTTGTAGTGATTGTAGGTTTTTACAAGGCCCAAATCCCAGTTTTCACTCATGCCAGGGCTTCCATTTTTCTTCACATTGTGCCAAACAAGCCATCTTTGCATGAAATGGTGGCAGTAACAAAAATATCATGACTGAGCCAGGTTTTGAGCACACCTCAAAAGCAAATCACACTGAGCATAATATGCAGTGCTTTGCATTGAATGAGCAGTCAAGACATCATTGAACTTGAGGGAAGGAGGTACCTTAGCTGGAATCAAAAGCTGTGCACCATATCCTTGGCTGCCTTGGTCTGTAATAATTCTTCCATTGGTGGTGTTTTAAGATGACTGAAAAGTCTTTTCCTCAGGATACCTACAGGTTCACTTGGAGTGAGTGAAATGTGGGTTTTCGGCCTTGTAAAAATCAGGCTCTGTGTGTGTGTGTGTGTGTATTTACCTATTTGTATTTACCTATTTGTAGTATACAGGAATTGAGCTAAGCTCGTGTTGTCCCATCTCCATATCTACATTCATCTAATCTAGTTTTAAATACATGAATGTTTTTCGCCTGCACTACCTCTTCATCTAAGTCATTCCAAATACTTATGCTTCTATTCGGGAAACTGAACCTTTTGAGATCATTAAGACATCTACTTTTCCTCAGCTTGAAGTCATGACCTCTTGTTCTTCCATCATCCAACACAAAAAGATCCTCTCTATCCACCCTTTCCAATTTTCTTACATTTCTAAATATCGTGATCAAGTCACCTCTTTCCCTTCTCTCGCGCAGTGTTGGTAACTTCAGTTTTTCCAATCTCTCCTCGTAGGTGAGTTCCCTTAAACGTGGTATCATCTTCGTTGCCATCCGTTGAACCCTCTCTAGTTTATCAATATGCTTCTTCAAATGAGGTGACCATACCTTTGCCGCATACTCTAGTCTTGGTCTTATCATGGTCACTATCAACTCCCTCAACATTTCCTCATCCATATAATTAAAAGCCACTCTCATGTTGGTCAATATTCCATAAGTTCCCCCAATAATTTTGTTTATATGCTTTTCTGGTGACAAGTCATCCCAAATAATCACTCCCAAGTCTTTCTCATCCTTTCTTTTACTAATCATCTCATTGCCCATTTTATATGTCCAGTGTGGTCTTCTTTCACTTATACCCATTTCTAATACATGACACTTCTTGGCATTAAAGTCCATTTTCCAAGTCTGGCTCCAGCTGTGTAGTTTGTCCAAGTCCTCTTGCAGTTCTTTACAACTATCAGTACATTTAATATGTTTCTTAATTTTTGCATCATCTGCAAACATACTCATGTAACTATTCAAACTTTCTGGCAAATCATTTACATATATCAGAAACATTACTGGGGCCAGGACAGAGCCCTGGGGTACTCCACTAGTCACATTTCTCCATTGTGAAACCCTGTCTCTTATTACTGTTCTCATCTGCCTTCCTGTCAAATAATCTCCCATCCATTTTAATAGTTTCCCATGCATCCCTCCAAAGTTCCTCAGCTTCCACAATAGTCTCTTATAGGGCACTCTGTCAAATGCTTTCTTAAGATCCAGATAGACACAGTCCGCCCATCCCTCTCTCTCCTGTACGACATCCGTTACCCTACTGTAGAAACTTAACAGGTTAGTAACACATGATCTTCCTTCCCTAAAACCAAATTGTCTTGGTGTTATCACTTCATTTTCTTCTAAATACTTTATCCATCTTTTTCTAATTACTTTCTCACAGATTTTACAAACAATACTAGTAAGTGACAAAGGTCTATAATTAAGTGGATCCTCCCTATCTCCTCCCTTAAAGATTGGCACAATACTTGCTCTTTTCCAATCTTTAGGTAACTGTCCATTTTCAAGCGAGGTCTTGATGATGACATAAACTGGCCACACTAACTGGTCAGCACATTCCTTCAGGATCCATCCAGCCACACCATCTGGTCCCATTGCTTTTCTCACATCTAAATCCTTCATCAGCTGTAGCACCTCATTCATGTCAACTGTAATTTCAGCCATTCTCGTCAGCCTGGGTTCCATTTCAGGCTCCCTAAATTCGTCTTCCAATACATAAACTGACTGCAGCTTGTTGTTCATTATTTCACACAAGTCTTCCTCTCTTTCGTATGTTTCATCTCCATCCCTCAGTCGTATTATACTGTCCTTAACTTTCATTTTGCCATTTACAAACCTATAAAATAGTTTCGGCTCTTTTTTACAGTTAGATACAATATCTTTTTCGTATTTCCTTTCCTCTTCTCTTCTTACCCTTACATATTCATTTCTAACCTGCTTGTACTCCTCCCAAGCCCTTTCACAGTACCTTCTTCTCACTTTATTCCATGCTTTTTTCTTGCCTCTTGTTCCATCCTACATCTGTTGTTAAACCATTCTTTCTTCCTTTCCATGGCTGCAGAAAATTTTGGGACATACTTAGTAACTCCTGTTTTATATACTTCTAACAAAAACTCATATTTCTCATCAACATTTGTGATCATATTCATTTTACTCCATTCTACATTTTGGAAAAAGTTCCTCAGGGAAGCAAAGTCTGCCTTCCCATAATTGCATCTATTTTCTCTGACATCTCTTTCCTCTGACATCTCTTTCTCCTTCCCTCACTCCTACCACATCCATCTCAATTACCAGATGATCACTTTTACCAAAGGGGCAATGGTAGGTTATGTTTCTCACATCATTTGGGTCCTTTGTGAATACTAGGTCGAGCCTGGATGGTTCATCAACACCCCTAATTCTTGTGTTTTCTTTGATCAACTGGGTTAACTTGTTTTCCATCATCAATTCCAATAATTTATTTCCCCATGATTCCTCATTGTTCCCAGCATCCATACTTTCCCAATCAACTTCTTTACAGTTTAAATCTCCCATTAATATTATTCTATTTCTTCGTTCAATTCACATTTTTAGCCTAATAATGGATTCTCTTATTAACTGTTCGTAATCTTCCTTTGTCCATGCCCTAGTTTTGGGGGGCATATAAAAAACTATTACATCCATTTTTTCTCCATACCTGTCCTGTATTACAACTCCCAAAAGTTCAGCCTTGGTATTTTCAATTTTTATATTCTTTACTCTTAGGTCATTATGGGTTAATATCACTATACCTCCTCCAAATTTACCTTCTCTGTCCTTCCTCCAAATCTTATAATTGTTCCAGCCAAATAACTTTGTATCGACATCTTGGGGCAATTTAGTCTCTACTAAGCAATCAATTTCAGGTTTAATTTCATTTAAGTAGTCTCCAATTTCTCCTTTCTTAGATATTAATCCATCTACATTACTGAACATGATGCTCAGAGTCACTGCACTGTTTTTATCTTTACTCGTTCTTCTCTTTTTCATATTCATTTCCATCCCCTTTGTTTCCTTCACATCTAGTTCTTCACATACCACTTCCTTGCTTTCATATCCATCACTCTCCAAAAAAAAGTTTTACATTCTTCCTCTGTCCTCTTATCATTTTTTCCCTTTACTTGGTCCTTCAAAGATTTTAAAACTTCTCTTTCTTCTTCTTTCAAGTCTTTTCTTACTATAATATTTTCCATCCCTGCCTCTTTACTCAGTTTCCAGGTCACCTTAAGTATGTCATTTACTACACTTTCTGAAGACTCTTAACTCGAATTGGTCTTGCTTCCCCTTTCTTATATATCCCTATCCTCCTTACTTCCTCAATTTCTTTTTCCCACTTGTTTCCTTCGGGATCGATCTTGTTCAATATTTGCCTCACCTGATTTGAGTCTCTCTCGAGTCTCACGGACCTAACTTTTTCTTTTTCCTCCCTGTTTCCAAATATTATCACACATCTGTTCCTTTCTACTGTTTCTCTCACTATTTTGTCTTTTTTTTTCAATATTTTCACTACATTTTCTTCCATTTTTTCTTGTTCATTTCCCTTTCTTCCTGAATAATTTCCCCTAATCTGACCATTTCTTTCTGTTCTTCTTCCACATGTGCCCACTTTGCCTTTTGCTGTTCTAACACACTGCTTACCTTCTCTGTTTTGTTACTACTCTTTTCTAGTTTTCTCCTTAATTCAATATTTTCTCGTTTCAAATTCTCGATCTCCTGGTTCGCTGTCTCATTGGCCTGTATCAAACTCTGTACGGTATTTTCGTTTTTTTCAGGCATGTCTCTTGATACTAGATCTTCCACTTTCTTTTCTAGTCCACTAATTCTCATAATCAACATTTTAACCAGATCCATTTCATTTGTTTCACTGTCAAATCCTGGAAAATCCAGTTCCCGAATGTTTACATTGACGGCCATGTTTAAGGTCAGTTGCAGTACTAAACTGAGCAGCTGTTCCCAAAATTCCTATAAAAACATTCATGTATACTTACTGACAATAGTTCTTTACATTTTGGTAGACTATAATAACTTGCAATACTTCAAATTTTGACCAAGACTGGAGACAAGACAATTCCTGAAAACTACTTAGGTTTGTTGAGAGGCGGTTGAGACACGTCTTCTCGCTGTGGCTGCTGCTGTGTGCGTGTATGTGTGTGTGTGTGTGTGTGTGTGTGTGTGTATTGAGAATTAAGTTTTTATGTCTTTGTTTAGTGAATCCATACTTACTCTACTCTTGTATCTTTTTACTTTTCAGGGCCAGACAAAGGAAAAACCAAAACAATAATTATAAAGAGTTTGAAAGATAGCTTAGTGTTCCAGCAAGCTCAAGAAGAGGCTGAGAGGAGAGCACTGGAGAGAGGGGAGGAGGAGGAAAGACGAGAGTTCGATATTGTAGAAACTGGAGATACGGAAGAAAAGGAAGAGCAAGAGAAGAAGGAAATAGTTGGGCAGTTTGATAGTGCTATTGGAGAAGATAGAGAGAGAGAAGAAGAAAAGAGTGAAGAAGATAAAGACGAAAATATGGAAGACTCTGAACTTCAGAATATGAAGAACATTCACAAGAAATTGGAGGAGATGCCAAGACAAGAGTCTGAGATAGAGGAATGCAGAACAGGCACAAAGAATCCAGAACAGAAGCGTGATGAGGAGAAGGGAATTGTAGACCAGGAGGAGGAAAAGGAAGCTGCCATAAAAGAAGAAGAGAAGCCAGATATGGATTCTGTTAATGGTGAGTATCAGGATTTTACAAGCAACCACCAAAGGTTGGTTAAATTTTGAAATGTACTTCAAGGTATTCAGATCATCCAGAAAATTCTTATATAGTATTTAAGTTACATTAGTTGAGTGTGCTTTAGTAGTTATCTATTGTTGTTTGTTTGCCAGTCTCTCCATAATATTAAGTACAAATACAGAAACTTGATAACATTGTCATTTTTCTATTTCTGTCCTTATGTGTTGATCCTGATAACTCACTAAGTCTTTAAGTACAGTATCATGTCATCTTATATTTATCTATGTTTATCTACATAACAGGAAAATATTTAATGGATTTGCTTATCATCATAATTTTTTGGCACTGGCAGGAGGAATGGAGGAAGGAGAGATAGCCAGTGGTAGTGAAACTCAAGAGGCTTCAAGATCCAAACATCAGAGCAAAAAGGCCAAGAAAGATAAGAATAAGGAGAAAAAGAAGTCACGCAACAAGGACAAAGAGAGAAGCAAAGACAGCAAGAAAGGACGCAGGAGAAGTAGAAGCAAAAGCAGAAGTAAAAGTAAAAGCAGGGATGGAGGTAGGTCTAAAGAGCGAGGAAAGTCCAGGGAGAGGAAGAAATCCAAGGACAGAGGAAGATCCAGAGATAGAAGGAAGTCGAAGGAACGAGACAAATCAAAAGACAGAGGAAAATCTGATGATAGGAGCAAGAACCAGGGGAAGTCAAGAGAGAGGGGAAAATCCAGATCAAGAGATAGAGGAAGATCCAGGTCAAGAGAGAGGGGAAAATCTAAAGAACGTGCCAAGTCCAAGGAGCGAAGCAGTAGATCCAGGGACAGCCATAAGTCAAAGAGACGACGCTCCAGGTAATGATGGCAGCATTTTTTAAAGTAGAGGGCAGAAGTAAAAGTTTTTAGTGTGTTTGTGACTTAGAACATGTTACAGTATTCATTAAATCCCCAGTGCCCTTCTCCTGGTTACAACAGCTGTGTTTGATTTCATTTTGAGGAGGGTATTGCCAGTTTTGGATTATATCAGGGTGTTTTAGAGGAATACTAATGATCTTCTGTTATGTTTCCGAAAGTTTGTTGATTTTCTGTATCATCATTAATGCTTTATTTTGTTGCTTGCAGTTGATGAGTGTTTCATACTTTTTTTTTTTTATACAAGTACCGTATTACTCTAATGACTAATCAGACACCTGGTTTGGTAGGTCTCGTGACAGACACCGCCACAGTAGTCGACACTCTCGCTCTCGTTCCCCACATTACCACCGACATTCACACAGAAGGTGAGCCTAGTGTTATTTGCAAGTATCAGTCAGTCAGTCATACAAATGAAGCCATGCATTTTCCTAAAGGAGTCCTTATATTGAGGTTGGTTTTGGCAAAAATGTTTTTTTTTCCTTTGGGCAGGAAGCTAGACCAAGTGCCAAAACCATCTTTTTAAATCCTTTCAATTAATGGAAACTGTTGGAGAAAAGGAATCTGAGATGTGCTGTAAGATACATAACAGTGTAAGAATTTCAGTTTGGACTTTGGCTCTTTGTACTTTTGGCTGAATATTTCCTACCTGAGATTGATGGTTGTGTGGCTACCTATATAAATTTGTTGCCACATTTCACTCTCATGGTAGCACCTCCTAGGGTCAGTGGTAGCCACCCATTTGCTACCTGATGCTACATATTTGAAGTAAATCTTCAGTACAGTAAAACCTCGATATAACAGACTTCAGTAGACCGGAATTCGCTTTTGTCGGACTCGAGGAGCTACCGGACTAAACTCCTATATATCGAAAAAAGTCCAATATAGCCAGAAAGCAGTCCGGACTGCCTGACAACTTCAGCTATGTTCACCACAATAAGACAAGTAAAAGACATGTTTTTCTGTGCACAGTCCAGTATTATTATACCATTTGATTAATGTAGTGAAGGTATAACACAGTACAATACTGCAATGGTGGTGAAAACCACTGATGCAATTCGGACTAATGTCTGATATATCGGAAAAAGTCCGGATTAGCAAGGGTAAGTCCGGATGTTGCTTTTATCGGAAAATCGCATATTTCGGACTGGCCTGAGCCCCAATATAATGAGCACTTACCTTACTGAATTCCTAGTGTAGTACCACTCAGATTATATCATTTTTATTTATGTCAGGCTTCATGTAGCTCAGACCAGTGATTTCCTAAGATTAGATATTTTTAGATCAGTTTACTGCACATGTCATTCATCTTGGTACAAAGGTCGCTAGAACTGAATAGGTGAGTGTTAGCTGCACTCCCCTAGTGTCTGGATACCGTTGCCACCTACTGTCTGCAAACATGATTGCATTTTCTCTCTAATTTTGAACCTCCTCAGCAATATGTTGTAGAAAATGTAGGTCAAACAGTGCTGCAATTTAGCTCTAAGAAGTCTGCCCATCTATGGGCGGTGTTATGGTTTGAATAGGGATCATTCAAGCACTTTGTTAGTCCCCCAAAAAATTCCCATTAAATCCATACATGAAAGTGTAGGGAGAAAGGAAGCTTTACCAAAACCCCTTACTTTACTTTACATTACAATTAATATCTGAGTATATACAGTCATTCATTCATTCATCATCTAATCCTGTGTCGCTCCAAGAGGAGTGTAGGAGCCTTAGGCTAGGCAAGTTGGTCCTGACATTTAAGATGAGAGTGACCAGCCTTACTCATCCCTGGGTAACATTACATGAGCAGTAAACCTAACCAGCCCTTGGATATAAACCTGCCCAGGCTTAATCTGATTGGAGTGCCTTAATTACCCAGTAAACCACCAGGTGCCATAATTTGTTTTTATAGTTGCCACCAAATGTAGTAAATGGTTTCCTGGTGTACAGGAAACCATTTGGCTTGTCACTCAGTGTAGAGTCAACCATAGGCCGAAGGAAGAGGAAAGAATGAAGGAAAGAAAGACAGAAGAGGTGGGAAGAGAGGAAAGGGCAGTCACCTGAGAGCTACAAAACCTCATTAACCTTAGATAGGTAACCTTCGTCCCATGGTGACCATTAGGTAACCTGGAGTGGAACCAACCCCACGTAGGAAAAGAAATGTGGAAAAATAGTTCTAGTTCATTTATTATTGTAAAAAAATACAGGAATAAATTTTCACCTTTATACAATGTTTTACTCCTAAAAACTTTATGAACTGATTTATGAAAACATTTTTGAAATTTTTTAAAAACTTTTTTGTGAAAAATCAAAAATATTTAGAAATTAAAATTTTTCTAGTGGTAGGTGGTGGCAACCATCATCCACTCACATGATGTAGTGGTGCCTACTTCTTCCTTAGCCTTTATCATTCTTTTTCTGTGCCTGCCCTCCTCTGTTCCTATTTCTCCCATCTTTCCTGTCACTTCTTATTGTTTTTCTTTCCTTTACAGGTGGTTTTACATTGAGTGACAAGCCAAATGGTTTCCTGTAAGCCAAGAAACCATTTACAATGCTGGGTGGTAACCATATAACCAAACCATACGTGCTCCCTACGTGTCAACAAGTGGGTTGGTGGAGGGTTAGTGCCTCTCCCTGTGAAACAAATAACTCAAAGTCAAATGGCCACCCCTTATGGGATTATGGTGTGTGGCAATAGATAGATAGAATTTTTCTAAGTTGAAGCTGAGGTAGGTCCAACCCCTTATGTGGCACAGATAGTTGAAGGTTGGAACCTCTTGTTGCCCAGAGCACAACCCCTATGGATGCACAGTAGGTTCTGGAGAGGAAGCCAAAATAGACTTAAAATTTATACCAAGTAATTTTAGGCATTTTTGGATTCCATACTGTGCATCCTTGGGGGTTGTGCTCTGAGCTACAAGAGGTTCCAATCTTCACATATCTGTGCCACATAAGGGGGTTAGACCTGCCTCAGCTACAACTTAGAAAATTTTAATTTTCAAAATATTTTTGATTATCGTTTCGTTTTTGAAGGCTCCAACATGCTTGCATGTGTCGGCCTTGGTCACCTAATGGCGGCTCTCCACGCTGCTCGATCTCTGGCAGCCTCCCTATTCAGTCCCTTAACCCTTAAGTCACATTTAATGACCTCGTCCCATGTCTTTCTCAGCCTACCTCTCCTCATCACAACACCAATACACTCCAGTCCCATCCTACCTCTCAACTCTTCTATCGTAAACCCAGCCCCCCCAGGCCTTGCACGCAGGGACGCACTGCGCACTGCACATCCACCTAATCATTGTCATTTCTGTACGTTTAAACCTGCGAATATCTTCTTCCTTTACTGCCCAGGTCTCACTACCATACAGCATCACACTCCTAACACATGCTGCATACAAAGACCCCTTAGCACGTAAGGAGAGTCCTCTCAATGTCAGGAGAGGCAACAGCTCCCTGAACTTCTTCCAACCACTCCTCACTCTAGCAACCGGGCTAACTCCAGCCCCACCTCCGGCACATAACATGTCTCCCAAATAACAAAACTCCTCCACACACTCAAGAGACTCACCTGCAAGTTCAACCCTCTCACGCCTAACAATCTCTGCCTGCTCTCCCCGACACACCGCACACATGAAATCAGCATTATCTCGCAGTCTACCTCTAATACCACTACATCTCTTGTGCACCCACTTATCACAAACACTGCACAAGATGGAATTACTTCCCACACCCATGTGGCAAACTGCACATGGCCACTCTCCCTCTCCTCTGATTGTACCGCCACCAACCCTAGATATCATCACTTTTGTTTTATCTGCATTTACCCTTAAGCCCTTGTGCCCCATACCATCTCTCCACTTCTTAAATCTTTCCTCAGCCTCCCCTTCATTCTCAGCAATCAACACCAAATCATCAGCATACAACATCTCCCATGGGAGTCCCTCTCTGAAGTCACGTGAGAGGGCTTCAAGCACCATGATAAACAACAAGGGACTCAAAACTGACCCCTGATGCACACCAACATTCACGGGAAACTCATCACTCAAAGCTCCATTCACCCTTACCTGAGTGTGAGCACCCACGTACATGGCCATAACCACCCTAACCAGCCACTCTTCCAACCCTAGCTTTCTCATTGCCCACTTCACCACCTCTCTAGGGACTCTGTCAAAGGCCTTTTCCAAATCAACAAAAACAAAATACAATTCCCTTTTCTTGCCAATATATTTTTCCTGAAGCTGTCGAACAATGAATATGGCATCAGTGGTCCCCCTGCCTGGCATAAACCCAAACTGCATCTCATTGATATTCACTCTTTCTCTAATCATACCTTCTAGAACTCTCTCCATTACTTTCATTATCTGATCTAAGAGCTTTATACCTCTGTAATTTCCCCTTTCCAGGGCATCACCCTTCCCTTTGTACACATTTACAATTACACTCTTCAGCCAATCATCTGGGACAACACACTCATATATAATC
>JAGKTI010003492.1:16193-37156 GCA_018397915.1 Birgus latro
TATTTATCAGGTCAGTGACTAACCTCACCCCAATATCTCCTGAGGCCTTCAACATTTCGGCAGTCAACCCAGACACACCTGCCGCCTTCCCCACCCGCATCCTGCCTATTGCCTCACTCACAGTAGCAGCGTCAATCAAAGGCCAAGGCCCAAACACTGGATCAGCTGGCTCCAAACCTTCCCTATCCCAATCAAACTCCTCATTCAACAACCGGCTATAATGCTCTCTCCATGCATCTTTAATATCCTCACTGTTAACCACTACCCTTCCTTCATCATTCTTCACACACTGCTCGCCTACAATGTCCCGATTATCTCTCTTCATCTGATTTGCCACCCTAAAAACCATATTTTTCCTTCCTTCATGATTTAGATTATCAAGTAAAAGTCTCTGTGACTCAGACTTCGCCCTGTATACCTCTCTTCTAGCCCTGCGCTTGGCAGCCAAGTACTCCTCCCTGTTACCACCCTTCTTCCATTCCCGGAAAAGCCTTCTCTTCTCCTTAACTGCGGCTTCTACACCCTCATCCCACCACCAAGTTACTTTATGTCTTGGTGGGCCTCTTGTCCAACCGCATACTGCATCGGTAACTCTCAAGAGGTTGTTCTTAAGGGCTCCATACTGTTCATTAACGTCTCTATCTTTGGCTTCCTGTTCAGCCACCACTCTCCTCATCTCACTATAAAAGGCATCCCTTACTGATTGGTTTCTCAGCTTCCATATTTTCCTCCTAGGTACATATGTCATCCTTCTCATCACTCGTTCCTTAAGCACCATGTCACAAATCAACAGTTTGTGCTGCTGAACACACTCCTCGCTTCCTATAACTTTAACATCCCTCACTAATCTCCTATCAACCCTCCTTACCAGAAAATAATCTATCTGGCTACTATTTCCCCCGGACTTGTACGTAATCAATCTACTCACTCTTTTTCTAAAATGTGTGTTGCACACAATCATGTCCATAGCCTCCCCAAACTCGAGTATTCTTTCCCCTTCCGCATTCCTCACACCATATGCACATCCTCCATGGACTCCTTCATAACCTTGAGCTGCTTCACCAACATGACCATTTAAATCCCCTCCCAGAACCACTACCTCATCATCACCCATACCACTTAATACGCGTATTAAATCATCCCAAAATCTATCCTTCTCTGCGTCATCCAATCCTACCTGCGGAGCATATGCTGATATGACTGAAACCATCACCCGTCCGATCAAAATTTTCACTACTATTATCGTATCACTTACTCTCATGACATTCATAACATACTCCACCCATTTCTCCGCAACCAACACCCCCACACCCCCATATCCGTCAGTTCCCCCCTGCCAAAACAACTTATAGTAGCAATCCTTCCCAGCAATCTTTCTGGCTGATCCACCCCTGTACCGGACTTCCTGCAGACATGCCACATCCACCCACCTCCTACTAAATGCCTCAACAACTTCCCCTGCTCTTCCTCTCAAACTTCCCACATTCCACGAACCCACCCTAAACCCCCTGGGTGATTTGCTGTCGTCAGGCTTGCTTTGGTGCTTGTTTTTGTTCATAGTCATAGTCGGTAAGATAAAGGGGGGTAAACCTTCCAAAGGCCCGACCCATTGCACAGACCCAGGTCCAGGCAATGGATCTGGGACCTCTAGCCCACCAGCTTACTAGTGGCTGTGGTAGTGGCCTCGGGGCACCCTGCCAGGACACCTGCAGGGACACCCTCCAAGCGCGGCTTGGCACTGCAACTGCCCCGCCATTATACACCCACTGATAGGGCAGCCTCCTGGGGCGCTACTCCCAGGTTCGGGCCCCTCTCTAATGAGCGGAAGCGGCAGCCTGGGAACCGCAATGCCCTGTACCCTCTAGCACAGGTTCGAGCCCCATCTCGCCCCGGACCCATGATCTGTGCCAGCGGAACCCCAGTCAAGCCTCCCCCCAAAGTCCGCCACTAGGTAGCGGGGGCAAAGTTTTCTGGCCGCATGCCCTTGCTGGCGTCAACCCCTGTAACGTAGTGGGGTACGTTGTGTGATATGTAAAGCGCATGTGGTGTAGTGCATAGATAGTTAGAGGAAATGATTGGGAGAGTATGCTGGTCTACTCTCCATGTTACTGTCACACTGAAAAGGTCAGCAAAGGAGGATGATTAGGTAGCTAGTGAAAGGAGCTCCAGCTCTCCCTATCACCAGCATTCCATTCCCCTCGGGAGCACTACCCTGTTCGGCCCGTGCTACAGCCTCCTCCTACAAGTTAGTTGTTTTTACGGGGTGGGGCACTAACCCGCCACCAACCCTTTTAGTCGCCTCTTACGACAAGCAGGGATACTGGGGGAGAATTCTTGAAAAACCCCCTACCCCCAGGGTAATTCATAAAGTTTTTGGGAGTAAAAAATAGCATATAGGTGAAAGTTTATTCCTGTATTTTTTTACAACAATAAATGTACAAGAACTATTTCTTTACATTTTTTTTTCCCCTTTGTGGGGTTAATTCCACCCCAAGTTACCTGATGGATCAACATGGCCTGAAGGTTACCTACATTTACCAGTCATTCACTGTACCGAAGCCCCAACATCTCTGACAGAATAATCAGTCTAATAAGTAGTAACTTTCACTTTTTGTTTCACAAAAAAAAATAATAAATTCATAAATCAAAGTATGTCAGTAAATGTAAAAAGTCACTATGTAGGTAACCTGGGGTAGTTTCTACCCCAACACTGCCTTTGGGGCCTAATATCTGGGGAACCTATGGAGAACGCAACTTGACCTCCACCCCCCCCAATGATGTCTGGACGAACAATGAAGATACTGAGAGGCCCAGGCTGGGGTGACGCATGCCATTGGTATGGCAAGCGAAAACATGATTTCCTGGGGTAGAAAATACCCCAGCTTACCTATCTAGGGTTAAGTTACACATGTTTCCTCTTCCTTCTGCCTATGGGTGACTCTGCACTGAGTGACAAGCCAAATGGTTTGCTGTACATCAGGAAACCATTTACTACGCTGGATGGTAACCATATAAATAAATTTTGGCGCCTGGTGGTTTAGCGAATAAGGCGCTCCTATCGGATTGAGCCTGTGTAGGTTTATATCCGAGGGATGGTTGGGGTTTATTGCTCATGTAATGCCACTCAGGGAAGAGTGAGGCTGGTCACTGTCATCTTAAATGTCAGGACCAACTTGCCTAACCCCGGGCTCCTATGCTTCTCATGGGGCGGCATAGGATTGGACGATGGATGGATATAAGACTGAACAAAAAATTAATAAAACAGGAAGGAAACAAATCAGAATATGATGATAATGTGAATTTTTATGTGAATCAAAGTAAATCTTCCAAGGATATCTCAAGAATTGTTCATCTTAAAGGTTACAAATTCAACATAAAACACAGAATGCAGAACAGGTATTCTTGTAGCCTAAAACTGTCAGTTGAAAGGATCACACACTGTATCTAATATCGCTCACATTGGCAAATGTAGAATACAAGATACAGTTAGAATAAATACTCGTATGTTACAGTCATGGAGAATCCTGGAGACTTAAACAAGTGTACTAGTACAAAAGATAGAAAGACTGAGTGGAAGGGACCAGGGCAAGAATGGGTAGGCAGTAGAGGTAGGGAGAGTGGTGGCATCTCATTTCATACTGGATGGGGGAGAGTGATGATTCCTGTCCAATCCTCTCATTATAAGGAGGCAGGTCACACCTACAAAATACCCTTTAATCTGTCAGCTGGGAGGACACCAGCCGGCCTCTAATCAGTCCAGGTCAAGGGTGGAGCTTCGTCCCTCATTGGTCCAGCCCTCGTAGGATGATCTGAGATTGCTTGGGTAGAGATGTGTCACTCCACATGGGTCATAGGAATTCCCTCTAGGTGTGGGGTGGGGGCATCTTTCAGGAACTGGTCTATTCTGGTCCCCTGGGGAGAGTACCAGGACCCAGCCGAGTTAGTCCCCCAGGAGAACACCTGACCCATCTTTTCTCTCACTACCATCCTGCACCCTCTCTCTCACTGTTCTTTACCATTTCTCACTGAAAACCAGTAGCCTATCTTCACAGCTGCAGCCTACAGGTTTGGTCTGGTAATCAGCAGTTTGTGACACTAAATATGTAGTACTGAGGACGTGTTGGGAAGCGTTAGGAGAAACACGTTAAGGTGGTTTGGGCATGTGGAGAGGATGGAGAGTGAAAGACTGACGAGGAGAGTGTATGTGAGTGAGGTGGAGGGGGCGAGAGGGACGGGGAGGCCGAGGATGAGGTGGAGGGATGGAGTGGAGAGAGGGGGGTGTGAGTTGGAAGCGTGGTAGTGAAATGCCAGGGGACAGAGTGACATGGAGGCGATTTGTTTGTGACCACCCTGTGCAGGATTGAGGCGTCTGGCACTAGATAGATAGATAGATAGATAGTAAATGTTATAAATATAAAAGAATGCATAACTTCAGAAGTAGGTTTATTTATTTACTCATTAATTTTTTAAAAGGTAAAGAATGTACAAATGTAATATGTACAGTATTTAATGTATTTCATGAAGTAAGGAGAGTTCATCATAACACATAAACACCTTAGCAACTATGGCAGTACAGTTACTGAAAGAAAAATGCTTTCTTTAATTAACCCTTTTGCGCAAGGGACCGTAATTTGCGTTACATGTGGTGTGGTGTGCCAAAGCACAGGACCTCAAATCGTGTGAAAACGCGAAAGAAATTAATAAAAAAATAAGTTTTCGGTCTATTTGCGTCAAATTTTGTAACGTTGTTGCAGCCACATGTTTCTCCCGAGGTAAGACCTTGCCTACACTGCAGTGACTCATATGTGCCTGTATGTAGTGATAGAATCTCAGTGCTCCACTAGCAGCCAGACAGCAGGGTCGTGCTGTGTTGTGTTGTGTTGTCCCTTTAAATCCGCCATTTTTCCCCTCCCACCCGAGGCTGAAGCCATTATTGAAATATTGTGATTGTACAGTGTTTTTTACTATACTGTGAAGTGATTGTGTCTATTGAACATAGATATATTGTTTGTGAAGCATTGGGGCCCGTTATCAGCCGTTAGGCCTAGAGGCAGAGTCTGGTTTGTTATAGTGGGGTTTCCACTCATCCTGCCCGTAAAATGATGTATTTTACCCTCATAGTGAAGCCATTACTTATATCTGTGAAACATAGTGTGCCTGGATTACTGAAATAACTGACCTACCATAGCAGGCATTATGTTATGCCATAGAGATACATAGACATATGCATTAATTGCTAAGGGAACAGGCGGTCTCTTACGCCGTAAAGTAGGGAAGGGAATAACAAAAGAGGCTGGGATGGAATCATGTGATAGTGTTTTATGTTGTATGTGGTTCAGTGTGAAATATACGTATAAAATAGTGCAGTGAGTGTTCACTGAGAAATTTTGCGTGCATTGACAGACAGCGGTAAGTTACGTAATGATCAGAGACAAGAAAATATGCCACACAGCGACACATATATGACATTATATACATATGTCGTGCAGCGAATGTTCGTGGAGAAATCTATTTGTGCATCGCATGTGTTAGGCAAACGTGGTGCTCCGGTACGGCCTGTGGACCCTCCAAAGAAACGCAGCCTGTGGCACTTTGGAGCTGCAGATTGGGAGGCCCTCAGGCAGTACTTCTTTGATTTTCCTTGGAATGATTATTGCTTCCATGGCCGGGAGCCATCTGGGTGTGCCTTGCGCATTACGGAGGTTATTCTTTCGGGCATGGAACCATACATTCCTTTCTCATATCCTCTGACTAATGCAAGAAAGCCTTGGTTTAATCACGCTTGTTCTAATGCTGTCCGCAACAAGGAGAGGGCATATAAGTGGTACCGGAGCCAACCCACCCTTGAATCACATCTTTTATATATTTCTGCCCGGAATCGTGCTAAGTCTGTTCTTCGCTCTGCTAAAAATAATTTCATCCGTGCTAAATGTTCTCAACTCTCCAACTCGAATTCTTCTCGCTCCTTCTGGCATCTTGCCAAAAAACCTTTCTAACAACTTTATCTCATCATCCTTCCCTCCTCTTTTCTACTCTGATGGCTCTGTAGCTATTTCTTCTACTGATAAAGCAGATCTCTTCGCTCAGACTTTCTCCTCCAATTCCACCTTAGACGATTCTGGTGCTTTTCCTCCATCACTTCCCCCCTCTGACTTCCTCTTGATTGACATTAAAATTTCTTCAGCTGATGTATTTTCTGCCATCACTGGCCTCAATACTAAAAAGGCATATGGTCCTGATGGAGTCCCTCCTGTTGTCCTCAAAAACTGTGCTTCTGTGCTTACACCCTGCCTAGGTAAACTCTTTTGCCTTTGTCTGTCAACTTGTACCTTTCCTTCTTGCTGGAAGTTTGCTCTCATTCAGCCAGTCCCAAAGAAGGGTGACCATTCCCAACCCTCTAACTATCGTCCAATTGCTTTAACATCCTGTGTCTCAAAAGTTTTCGAGTCAATCCTTAACAGAAAAATTTTAAAGCATCTTTCCTGTCACAACCTTCTTTCAGATCGTCAGTATGGGTTCTGTCAGGGACGCTCCACTGGCGATCTTCTCACCTACCTCTCGGACTCCTGGTCATCCTGCTTTCATGACTTTGGCGAAAGCTTTGCCATTGCACTTGACATCTCAAAGGCTTTCGTTCGAGTCTGGCATAAATCTTTAATTTCCAAACTGCCCTCCTATGGTTTCTATCCTTCTATCTGTACCTTCATCTCTAGCTTCCTTTCTTGTCGTTCCATAGCCGCTGTTGTAGACGGCCATCGTTCTTCTCCTAGACCTATCAACTCTTCAACCTTTGTCTCTTCGCCGCACTGTTGCATCTTTATCTCTCTTTTATCGCTACTTCAATGGTCACTGTTCCTCTGAACTGTCTGCTTGCATCCCTCCACCTCTACGACGGGCACGTATACCCGTCTAGCAACAAACTCTCATCCCTTTTCTGTCCAACTCTCTAATGCAAGAGTTAACCGTTACTCCCAGTCCTTGATTTATGCAACTGGTCAACCCTGGAACTGTCTTCCTCTGTCTGTATTTCCTACTTCCTATGATCTCCAGTCTTTCAAACGCAGTGTGTCCAGGCATCTCGAATTGAACGGATCTTGAATTTGGCTCTCTTTTGTATAGTTTTTGCTTTTTCTTGGAAGGAACAGTATGCAGGCCTGTGGCCTTTGGTTCCTTCTTCCTTGCATAAAAAAAAAAAAAACAGTGGAGTTCCCCAGGGCTCTGTCCTATCACCAACTCTCTTCCTTTTATTCATCAATGATCCTCTAAGCTGTACATCTAACCCTATCCACTCATATGCTGATGATTCCACTCTTCACCTTTCCATTTGGTTTCCGCAATGTCCATCTCAGTAGTCACTTCAACAAAAAAGGGATGAGGCTATGGCACACCTAATGTCTAACTTGGCTCGTATCTCTGATTGGGGTAAAAATAATCTTGTTATTTTTAATGCATCAAAAACTCAGTTCTTACACTTAACAACCCGACAAAATCTTCCTCAGGATTACCCACTAATGTTTAATAATCTCCAGCTCAATCCTGCATCATCCTTGAACATGCTTGGGGTTTCTTTCTCTCGGGGTTTGTCTTGGAAAGAACATATTACATCTCTTGTGAAATCTGCTTCCAAGAGATTAGGTGTGCTAAGCCGTTTCCGAACTTTCTTTACCCCTGCACAGTTGTTTACCTTGTATATGGGTTTTATTCGCCCATGTATGGAGTACAACTCTCATGTGTGGGGAGGCTCCCCACTTGCAGCTCTTCTCAATAGGGTGGAGTCAAAGGCTTTTCGTCTCATTAACTCTCCTCCTCTTACTGATTCCCTTCAACCTTTGTCTCTTCGCCGCGCTGTTGCATCTTCATCTCCCTTCTATCGCTACTTCAACGGTCACTGTTCCTCTGAACTGTCTGCTTGCATCCCTCTACCTCTACGACGGGCATGTAGTACCCGTCTAGCAACAAACTCTCATCCCTTTTCTGTCCAACTCTCTAATGCACGAGTTAACCGTTACTCCCAGTCCTTCATTTATGCAACTGGTCAACTCTGGAACTGTCTTCCTTTGTCCGTATTTCCTACTTCTTATGATCTCCAGTTTTTCAAACGCAGTGTGTCCAAGCATCTCGAACTTAACGGATCTTGAATTTGGCTTTCTTTTGTATTGTTTTTGCTTTTTCGTGGAAGGAACAGTATGCATGCCTGTGGCCTTTGGTTCCTTCTTCCTTCATTTAGTTTTTTAAGGCTCCATCATGCTTGCATGCGTCGGCCTTGGTCACCTAATAGCGGCTTTCCATGCTGCTCGATCCCTGGCAGCCTCCCTGTTCAGTCCCTTGCATTTAAAAAAAAAAAAAAAAGACGCCACACACACACACACACACGGGTCGCCGACGTGGACAGACGTCTTCCTGGATTGCAGGGAAATAATCGCTGAATCAGCGGCGAAAGGAAACCAGCCTATTGTGATTATGTAAATAAGTGTGTGAGTGGTCGTTCCGTCGGACATTAGTTTAAAAAAAAATGCGGGTTTCGGGATAAAGAGAGCAAGATACAGTAGAATAGAAAAGTTTCCAAATGGTTGTATCATGGCGGAAAGCGACGGCGGTTTGTTTACGTCTGGCGAAAGGGAATTTGTGGGCTTCTCCGACGAAGATGCGAAAAATGAAAGTACCAAACTGAATCAAACAAGAGTAGCAGGAGTAGAAAAAACGGCGGATTGGAATGTCCAGGAATTGAAGAAGGTATGGGTAGTAATTAGAGAGCTGCAGGAGAGGACCTTACAACAGGAGAGAGAGATAAAAGTTTTACAGAACAAGCTGGAAAAAGTTTATACACGCAGTGCGGAACAAGAAAGAGAAGTTACGGAATTAAAAGTGAATAATCAATCTGCCACAAATGAAATAGAACAGCTCAAGAGGGAAAACAAGAGGTTGGAAGAAGAAAGAGATAGAATGAAAAGTAAATTAGATGAGTATGATTCAAAATCAAGGATGCAAGATGAACATATTAAGGAAATCAAGGAGCAACAAAAGGGGTGGAAGAAAATTCAGGAGGAAGGGAATGTAAATTTGAAAGAGATTATAGAACAACAAAGCAACGAAAAGGTGGAGAAGGAAGTGGTTAGGGTACTGAAAAGTAGAGAATCTTTAGTCAGGGATGTAGCAGACAAGAAAAAATGTGTAATTATTTTAGGGGTAAAGGAAAAGCATATCACGATAAGATCTGAAAGAGAAAGAGAAGAATTGAGTAAAGTTAAAGAAATAATATCAGTAGTCATGGAGGGTAACAGTGAAGCCCAAGAAGAGATTGAAGAAGTGTTTAGGTTAGGTAAGTATGAGGAAGGAGGGGCAAGGCCATTGAAGGTGAAGTTTAAGTCCCAGGTAATAGTATCATGAATAGGACATGGAAATTGGCAGACAAAGAGGGGTTCAAAAATGTCTGGTTAAGGAGAGATGCAAATGAGGAAGAAAGAGCTAAAATAAAGGAGTTAGTAAAGGAAGCTAAGGCAAAAAACGAACAGAGAACGGAGAAGGAGGAGACAGTGTTTTATTGGAGAGTTATGGACCAGAAATTGAGGAAGTGGTACCGACGGAGAGGAGGAGAAAAGATGGTATAAGTAATAACGAAAAAAGTTTGAAAGTGGCGTACACTAATATTGATGGATTAATATTGGCAGTGTTAGAAATCAACGATTTCTTGAGGGTACAAGAACCTGATGTTATGTGCTTTGTAGAGACCAAGTTAAGGGAGAATATTGATATCCATATGGGAGATGGCAAATACAAATTGTGGAGAAGAGACAGAAAAGATAAAATGGGAGGAGGAGTGATGATAGCAGTGAAGAACAACTTAAATGTAGACTCTGTGGAAATGGGAGAGGGTAGGGCTGAAGTGATAAACATGAAATTAGAAACTGGAGAGAACTGTAAGTGAGATATAGCAGTAGTATATGTTCCACCTAAGACAAGAGCATGGATTGATGATGAATACCAGGAGATGTTGTCAGACATGGTTAGTTATCTACAGAAACTGATTGGGAAAAGCAGCAATATAATTCTAATGGGTGATTTTATTTGTAAAGAGGTGAACTGGGAGGAATGGGACTCAGGAGGTGACGAAGATTCGTGGGGCACTATATTGTTAAACATTGTGATGAATAATGTAATGACACAGTGGGTCAAAGAAGAGACACGATTCCGAGGTGATGACACCCCAGCAAGATTAGATTTACTGCTAACCAAAGAACCTGACGTAATTGAATCCTTGAAATATATGTGTCCTATAGGAAAAAGTGATCACGTGGTGATTGAGTTCAAGATGATAATAGGGAGTGTGGTGCCAAGAGACGAGCTCCATAGGCAGGGAAGATACAACTTTGGGAAAGCAAACTGTACAGAATTGAGAAAATTTTTTGAAAATGCAGATTGGAGAAAATTCAGATAAACGAGAGATTCAGAGGAAGTGGGATATCTTTCTAGACCTCTATAATTCAGGAGTGGAAAAATATGTTCCAAGAGTAAGTGGGAAAGAATACAGGAAAAAGGAGTGGTTTAATAGAAGGTGTATGATAGCGAAAAAAGAGAGGGACATGGCGTGGAACAAATGGAGAAAGAGAGGCAATAACAGAACAAAGGAAGAATATAAAAGAACTAGAAATGAATATACAAGAATTCGTAGAGAGGAAGAAAGGAACTTTGAAAAAGGTATAATCGACAAATGTAAGGATGAACCCAAATTGTTTTATAGATTTGTTAATGGCAAATTGAAACAAAAGGAAGGAATCACCAAACTGAAAGTAGAAGGAGAGGTCTACAATGATGCGGCAATGCAAGCTGAAATAATGAACAAACATTTCCAATCAGTTTTTACTAATGAAGGGGAGTTTGTGGAGAGGGAGGGAGTGACTAGGAATGTGGTGATAAAAGATATAAAAGTAAAAGTGCAGGAAGTGTACAAATTACTGGAAACTCAAGATGTAAGGAAAGCCCCAGGACCAGATGGAATTTCAAATTGGGTACTGAAGAACTGGCAGATAAGATTCACAGTTTAATTGTGTGTTCGCTGGAAGAAGGGAAAGTGCCTCGGGAATGGAAGAGAGCAAATGTGGTACCAATTTACAAGGGAGGAAACAAGGAAGAACCCCTGAACTATAGACCAGTGTCCCTAACCAGCATGGTTGCAAAATTGTGCGAGAAGATTCTGAAAGACAGGTGGATAAAATATCTGGAAGAGATGAATATTTTGACTGAAAGTCAATTTGGATTTAGAAGTGGAAGGTCATGTGTTTCCAACTTGTTGAGCTTTTACTCAAGAGCGATTGATAAGCTACAGGAGAGCGACGGTTGGGTGGATTGTGTGTATTTAGATTTGGAGAAGGCCTTTGACAAGGTACCCCATAAGAGACTAATGTGGAAATTAGAGCATATAGGAAGACTGAAGGGTAACCTCCTGGAATGGATGAGGGACTTTTTGAGAGGCAGACAAATGAGGACAGTAATAAAGGACAGGATGTCTGGATGGAGAGAAGTGACAAGTGGTGTCCCACAGGGCTCGGTGTTGGTGCCAGTAATGTTCCTGATTTACATAAATGATATGGTAGATGGAGTGAACAGTTATGCAGGTCTGTTTGCTGATGATGCAAAGATCTTGAGGAAGGTAGAGGTTGAAGGGGACTGTAAAATGCTGCAGGAGGATGTGGATAGGATACATGACTGGAGCCAGATGTGGGAAATGAAATTCAATGCAAAAAAATGTAAAATATTGGAAATGGGTAAAAGTACCAAGAGACTCCGTGAATTATATGATGGGTAATGAACTAATCACAAAAGCGAGAGAGAAGAAAGATTTAGAAGTGCTGGTCCAGGATTTTTTGTCACCTGGAAAACACATCAACAAGATAGTTAGAGAGACATATAAACTCTTGACCAACATAAGAGTGGCATTTCATTACATGAATGAAGAGATGATGAAAAATCTGATAGTGGCCATGATCCGCCCCAGGTTAGAATATGCAGCAGTAGTGTGGTCCCCACACAAAAAGAAAGATATAAACAAGGTTGAGAGAATACAAAGAACAGCAACCAAGATGGTCCCCAGTCTGGCAGATCTGTCATATAGTGAGAGGCTAGAAAGGCTGGAGTTGCCATCCTTAGAGGAAAGGAGAGAGAGGGGTGACATGATTGCAGTGTTTAGGACCATGATGGGAGTAGATAAAATTGATAGAGAAGATTTGTTTTTATGGGATAAGAGAGTAACAAGAGGACATGGTCTGAAACTGAAGAAGCCACGGTGCTTGAAGGACATCAAGAAATATAGTTTTCCGTATAGAGGCATAGACCTGTGGAATAGACTGGACAAAGAGATCATCCAGTCTAAAAATTTAAATGAGTTTAAAGCAAAATTTGGCTTATTCAGAAACAGAGACGGGACCCCACGAGCGTAGCTCATTTCCTGTATATCACAATTAGGTAAATACAATTAGGCAATTAGGTAAATACACACTCACTCATGCACCCATGCACACACACACAACTCACACACTACCTAACCTCATCTTCAATTCCAAGTTCCTGCCAGCAGCTCAACACCTCTGGAGCAAGTGAGTTATCCATATTTTGTTGATTTGTACATTGACCTGTTTCTACATTTCTATATTTTTTTCACAGATAAGTATTGTTTTTTACATATACACATCTGGGATGGAAGAAAGTTCAGCTTTAGTATCAGTACCTAGCAAAAAGACTAGTGGTCATGTCGAGTTACTGAGAGCACTATCAAAGAGCTTATGATATTTCACGTGTATAATTTGAATAAAAAATAATAATAATAGTAAAACGTAATGAGCGAAAATATGTAAGTATTTGTGAGGCAGGGAAATTGAGCATTTTTATCTCGCTTGCGGGCGAGGAAGAGTGTTCTATCTTTGTCGTCCATTTACTCCAAAATTATTGAACGTATCGATTTCCTGTAAGAACAGTGATAAAAATCAGTGAATTCAACGTATGTACAGAACATAACTATGTAATTTCTTTAATGAAAAGTTGTTGTTACGTAGGCGGTTATTGTTTGCGCATGACGAAAGCGCACCGCGGCTGCGAGTACCCTGTAGTTTTTTGCGATTTACTCAGAAACTATGAAGCGTATGAAAACAAAAAGGTATCAGGAGAAAGTTTATGAAATTCTACGTAAGATTATGTAATAAAAACATCAGGTGTGCGAGAAAACTTCTGCAGTATACCTCCCTGAACAAAAATCAATTTTTTTTTACAAAAATGGCTTTTAGTTTTTGGCTTTTGTTTCGAAAACTACAAATCGTATCACAACCGGACATATCTCATTAGAAAGCCAATTAAATTCTCTATCAAAACTTATAATAACATTTTTCTGTATGATGGAAAACACTCGAACGACGATGTTGGGAAGTGAGATCAACGTTCCGAAATGTTTATTCACGGCGGCCTAGTGTACTTTTATTTGTATTTTTCTGGTTTTTCTTTTGGCTTATCAGCTAGAACAAACATCAGCGAATAAGATGATGTGAGTTTCAGGTTAACATTTTGAGGTTTAGGTGACGAAAATGAGGTGAGAATACGTGTAATTTGCGTACCGCGGGCTGCCAGTGGAGTGCACAGGGGAGTAAAATTGAGCCGTGAAACTTAATAAAACTTAACGTGTGCGAAAGGGTTAAAAAAGAAAAATTTATAAAGAATTAAGGGGAAAAAAAAACAGTAGTACCATAGATTTAATTATGAGTTCCTGCTCTTTAAAACCTTCAGGATTTCAAGCTAATGTTATTTTTAAATTTTAATTGTATTGTAAGAAACTAATGGGACATTATACTAAATAAAGATGAATTTGCAAGTATTATATGCAAATTTTTTGAATTTATATGTGTGTGTTGGCCCAGAGTTGAGAGGTATATGAAGGAGGATGGAGTGAGCTGGGTGGAGGGGTGGGCGACAGAGCGACTTGGAGGCGTTTTGTCTGCGGCCACCCTTTGCGGGATTAGGGCATCGGGCTATAGATAGATAGATAGATGGTGTTGACCCAGATGACTGGCTGAAGAGTGTGATTGTAAATGTGTAGATGGTGAAGGGTGATGCTTTGGAAAGAGGAAATTGTACAGGCATAAAACTTTTGGAGTAGATAATGAAGGTGATGGAGAGAGTCCTGTAAGATACGATTACTGAACGAGTGAGTACTGATGAGATGCAGTTTGGATTTATGCCAGGAAAAATATTTAGGATAGTACAGAGAGCTGTACAGTAAATCCTTCATAAGTCGAACTTTTAGAAGATGGAATCTTCGGTTAGCCGAACTTAGGCCGAGACCATGTATGTAAGTAGGCTGAAATGCGGAGGTAGGTGGACAAATGGCGCCAGGCGGACACTGGCACCAGTCTGTTGCTTGCCTTCAGAGGCGGTGGTTGCGCCGTTCTTACTGCCATCTAGTGCTGAGAAATGCTGTCCTTTTGCCTTCTGCCTTGCCATGGAAGGTTCAAAGCGTAAAAGAAGTGATACTGGCACCTCTAGTCGTAAGGGAATGAAGCAAAAAAAAACAAAAGGTGTGCGTGTGACTTAGTGTTAAGTGATCTTGATTAAAGTTCAGTACTGTTATCACTGCAAGTGTTACTTTGCAGTCTGTTATAGCGATTACATTTAAGTTTAGTTCTTAATGTTCAGCGAAATAAATACTGGGTACTGTTTAGAATGTTACATTAAATTGTGAACTCAGCCACCTCCACCACCTCCCTCTCCAAAACTGCCGACGATGTGTACTGCCTCTAACAAAAGGTATATTAGGTGCACTGAATTGTTTCTTTTTTGTCTTTATTCATTTATACACTGCATATGCTCCTTTACTTTAGTGTTGAAAAGACAAGTAATAAGTACTGTTTTTGCAATTTGAGGGGTGAAAATCCATCTCCAACACTCGCTGCCGACGGGTCTGTACTGCCTCTGTGAATGATTTTCTACCAATTAACCACTTCAGTACCGTGACGTCTATTTCTACTTTATTTACGCTTCTTCCAGCCTATTTTATGGCACTCACGACTGGACTATCGTACTGAAGGGGTTAACGCAGGCTGTACCAACCCGTGCACTTCCACAGATCCTCCCTACACTGAAAAATCGTCTGGTGGCAGCAAGAACAAAACAAAAATACACCCGGCACTGAAGGGGTTAAAGGTATATTAAATGCACTAAATTGTTTTTTTTGTGATAACTTATTTATTTATATTTGCTCCTTTAATTTATTGTTGAAAGGACAAGTAATAGGTATTGTCTTAGCAGTTTTGGGGGGTGAAAATTCGGTAAGACGGAAAATTTGGTAATTCGAACCAGGGTAGAGCCCCATATAGTTCGACTTATGTAGGGTTTACTGTACTTTGTTTTTATTGATGTGAAGAAGGCCTTTGACAGAGTCCTAAGGGTGGTGATGAAGTGGGGAATGAGAAAGCTTGGGATCAAGGCATAGTTGGTTAGAGTGGCCTTTGACAGAGTCCCAAGGGTGGTGATGAAGTGGGGAATGAGAAAGCTTGGGATCAAGGCATAGTTGGTTAGAGTGGTTATGGGTATGTGTGTGGATGCTTGCACCTAGATGAAAGTGAACGAAGATTGGAGTGATGAGTTTTCCGTTAATGTTGGCATGCACAGTCTTGAGCCCCTGCAGTTTATCATGGTGCTTGAAGTTCTCCCACTAGACTTCAGAAGTGGACTCCCATGAGAGATATTGTATGCTGATGACTTTATATTGACTGCAGAGAATGAATGAGATGGAGGAAAGATTTAGGAAGTGGAGGGACAGAATGGGGCACAAGGGTTTGAGAGTTCATTTGGATAAAACAAAAGTGATGATATCTAGGTATGGTGGTGGTACTACCAAAGCAGAGGGAGAGTGACCATGTGTGTGTGTGTGTGTGTGTGTGTGTGTGTGTGTGTGTTTTAATGCAAGGAAGAAGGAACCAAAGGCCATGGGCCCGCATACTGTCCCTTCCAAGAAAAAGCAAAATCAATACAAAAGAGATCCAAATTCAAGATCCATTCATTTCGAGGTGCCTGGACACACTGCGTTTGAAAGACTGGAGATCATAGGAAGTAGAGAATACAGACAGAGAAAGACAGTTCCAGAGTTGACCAGTTGCTTAAATGAAGGACTGGGAGTAACGGTTAACTCTTGCATTAGAGAGTTGGACAGAAAAGAGATGAGAGTTTGTTGCTAGACGGGTACTACGTGCCCGTCATAGAGGTGGAGGGATGCACGTAGACAGTTCAGAGGAACAGTGACCGTTGAAGTAGCGATAGAAGAGATATAAAGATGCAACAGTGCAGCGAAGAGACAGAGGTTGAAGGGAATCAGTAAGAGGAGGAGTGTTAATGAGACGAAAAGGCTTGACTTCACCCTATTGAGAAGAGCTGCATGTGGGGAGCCTCCCCACACATGAGAGTTGTACTCCATACCTGGGCGAATAAAACCCGCATACAAGGTCAACAACTGTGCAAGGGTAAAGAAAGTTCGGAATCGGCTTAGCACACCTAATCTCTTGCCACAAGTGTGTGGGAAGCAGTTCCAACTTGTGCAGTATTTGTGAGAAGTGGATACATAAGAGATGTAGTGGCATTAGTGGTATACTGCAAGATAATGCTTACTTTTTGTGTGCAGTGTGTTGGTGAGAACGTACAGAGATTGTCATGCATGAAAGGATTGATTTTGTTAGTGAGTCTTGAGTTTGTGGAAGAATTTTTCTATTTGGGGGACATGTTATGTGCTGGAGGTGGGGCTGAGGGTAACTCTTTGGCTAGGATAAGGAGTGGTTGGAGGAGGTTCAGGTAGCTGTTTCCTCTCCTGACATTAAGAGGTCTCTTCCTCCATTCTAAGGGATCTTTGCATACGGCACCACTCACTTGATGTAGTGCTGCCTACTTCTTCCTTAGCCTTTATCATTCTTTTTCTGTGCCTGCCCTCCTCTCTTCCTATTTCTCCCATCTTTCCTGTCACTTCTTACTGCTTTTCTTT
This sequence comes from Birgus latro, assembly GCA_018397915.1. Taxonomy (NCBI): domain Eukaryota; kingdom Metazoa; phylum Arthropoda; class Malacostraca; order Decapoda; family Coenobitidae; genus Birgus; species Birgus latro. The sequence goes on from JAGKTI010003492.1 coordinate 33,202, forward strand.
CCTTTACAGGTGGCTTTACATTCAGTGACAAGCCAAATGGTTTCCTGTAATCCAAGAAACCATTTACAACACTGGGTGGTAACCATATAACCAAACCATACGTGCTCCCTACGTGTCAACAAGTGGGTTGGTGGAGGGTTAGTTCCCCTCCCCGTAAAATAAATAACTCATCAAATGGCCACCCCTTACGGGATTTCTGGCAGTAGATAGATAGATTGATAGATGTGTTTGGAGTGCAATGCCGTATGGTAGTGAGACCAGGACAGTAAAGAAAGAGGATATTCATAGACTCAAATGTACAGAAATGGCAATGATTGGATGGATGTGTAGTGCATCCTTGAATGCAAGGCCTGGAGGGACTAGATTTGCAATTGAAGAGTTGAGAGGAAGGATAGGACTGGAGTGTATTGGTGCTTTGATGAGGATGGGCAAATCGAGATGGTTTAGGGATGTGGAGGGGATAGAAAATGGCAGCTTGGTGCAGAAGGTGAGAAATGTGAACATTGGGGTTAGGGTTATGAGGGGCAGATTGAAAAAGCCCTGCTACGAGGTCATAGAGTGTGACCTCAAAGATAAGGGACAATAGGGAGGCAGCCAGAAGTCAAGCAGTGTGGAGAGCCACCATTAGGTGACCAAGGCCGATATCATGCAGGCTTGTTGGAGCCTTTATAAATGATACCAACCATACAGTGAATGATATGAAAGACCATTGTTCAGGGTAAAGTATTGAAGATAGCATTCTGTAGTATAGGTGTGCCTTTTTTTTTTTTTTTTAAATATTAAAAAAAAAAGGAAGAAAGGACCAAAGGCCAGGAGCCTGCAAATTGTTTCCTCCTAGAAAAAACAAAATAACAGCCAAATTCAACATCCATTAATTTTGAGATACCTGGACGTGCTAGAGATCACAGGCAGTAGGAAATACAAACGGAGGAAGACAGTTACAGGGTTGACGTGTTGAATACGTGAAGGACTGGGAGTAATGGTTAACTCTTGCATTAGGGAGTTTGACAGAAAAGAGATGAGTTAGTTGCTGTACGGGTGCTATGCGCCTGCTCTAGTGGTGGGGGGATGCAAGCAGACAGTTCAGATCAGCAGTGACTATTGAAGTAGCGATCAAAAATAGGCAAAGATGCAACAGTGCAGTCAAGAGACAGAGGTTAAAGGGAGCCAGTAGAGGAGGAGAGTTATTGAGATGAAAAGCCTTTGACTCACCTTGTTGAGAAGAGCTGTATGTGGGGAGCCTTCCCACTCGTGAGATTTGTACTCTACACAGGGACAAATAAAACCTGTGTATAAAGTCAACAGCTGTGCAGGGGCAAAGAAGGCATGGAGTCATCTTAGCACACCTGATCTCTTGGAAGCAAATTTTACAAGAGATGTAATATGAACTTTCCATGATAAATCCTGAGAAAAAACAAAAAAAACAAGTACTCTATGTTTAACCCCTACCACACTCATCCCCTCATATGAGGTGATATGCAGGCCACCCCTTGCCACGCTGATTTCCTCATATGAGGCGATGGGTCTCTCCGCCATAATTTCAAGCACGAGGAAACATCGGTGGTTTCCATGGGAATGTTGACTCTTCCTCTACGCCATCAGGGCTGTTGGAAATCCCTGCCACACCGCAGTTTCCAAATACCGCATAGTTAGTAATTCAGTTCTCGTTTGTAACCCACCAGTGGTGGCTTCACGCCTCCCTCACACCCACCCAAGAGACGTAAATTACAAAAAGACGAGGGTGGTGTAGAGTTTGAGCTCAGAAACACTTGATCTGATGACAAAAAATCAACTTTTATTGAAAAAAAAGCCAAAAAACAATGACTCAGGGAAGGTAATTGGATTGATAAGAGTTAGCATGGTGGGGATTAAACATGATGTAGGACTGAGTTGGATATTGTAAAAAATTAGAAGATACTCCTGTGAAAGATTTTGTCTGGTTGATAAATGTAAGAACTTTGTTTTTGATGCATTAAAAACAACAAGATTACTTTTATCCCAATCAGAGATATGAGCCAAGTTAGAAATTAAGTGTGCCATAGCCTCATTCCTTTTTTGTTGAAGTAACTGCAAAGGTGGACACAGCAGGAAGCGAATGGAACAGTGAAGGGTGGAGTCATCAGCGTATGAGTGGATAGGGTTAGATATACAGCTTTGAAGGTAATTGATGAATAAAAGGAAGAGAGTTGGTTTTAGGATAGAGCCCAAAGGAACACCACTACAAATGGCTCTAGGAGAAGAACGGTGGCCATCTGCAGCAGCTGGTATAGAACAACCGGAAGAAAGCTAGACATGAAGGCACGGATAGAAACTGTAAGAGGACAGAGTGGAATTATAGATTTATGCCAGACTCAACTGAAAGCCTCTGAGATGTCAAGTACAGTGACAAAGCTTTCACCAGAGCCCCAAAAGGAGGATGACCTTGAGTCTGAATGATAGATGAGAAGATTGCTAGTGGAGTGTTCCTGGCCAAATCTATACTGACGATCAGAAAGAAGGTTGTGATATGGAAAGATGCTCTAAAAAAAATTTGTGAAGAATAGACTCGAAAACTTTTGCAACACAGGATGTTAAAGCAACTGGACGATAGAGGATTGGGAATGGTCACCCTTCTTTGAGACAGGCTGAATGAGGCCAAACTTCCAGCAAGAAGGAAAGGAAGGTACAGGTTGACAGACAAAGGTGATAGAGTTCACTTAGGCAGGGTGTAAGCACAGAAGCACAGTGCTTGAGGATAGCAGGAGGAACCCCATCAAACCCATATGCCTTGTTAGTATTGAGGCCAGAGATGGCAGAAAATACATAAATTGAAGAAATTTTAATGTCAGCCGTGATGAAGTCAGAGGGGGGAAGTGATGGAGGAACAGCACTGTAAGGTGGAGATGAAGGAGAAAGTGTGTGCAAAGAGTTCTGCTTTATCAGTAGAAGAAATAGCTACAGAACCATTGGAGTGGAAAAGAGGATGGAAGGATGATGAGATAAAGTCGTTAGAAAGGCTTTTGGCAAAGTACCAGAAGGGGCATGAAGAATTTGAGTTTGAGAGTTCAGAGCATTTATTACAAATGAAATTATTCTTACCAGAGCGAAGAACAAACTTAGCACAAGAACTAGTGGAAACATATAAGAGCTGAGGTTCAGGAGTGGGTTGGCTCCGGTACCTTTTGTAGGCTTTCTCCTATTGTATAGCTTTAGAACAAGTTTGATTTAACCAAGGTTTTTTTTGCATTGGTCATTGGATATTAGAAAGGAATGTATGGTTCCCTGCCGGAGAGAATAACCTCCGTAATGCACAAGACACACTCAGATGACTGTTGGTCATGGAAGCAATAATCATTCCAGGGAAAATCAAAGAAGTACTGTCTTAGGGCCTCCCAATCAGCAGCTCCAAAGTGCCATAGCCACTGCATCTTGGGAGGGTCCACAGGCCTTACTGGAGTGATAGGACAGGTTAAGGTTTTGATTGGAGGATTCCAACGGAAAGAAAAGATTAACAGCATATGCACAAGTATTAGGTTGCTGTACAAGCAACTGTTGGTCATTAACCCCTATAGACTGCATTTTTCTGAGGCTGTGTCCCACCACTGTCACAATTCAGGGTTGATTTTTCACCATTTAGCAAGGTAAAATTTTTTTTTGCATATTTGAAGAGCTTGAATTTACTGTCTATTGCCAGACGCCTCAATCCTGAACGGGGTGGCCACAAACAAATCGCCTCCATGTCACTCTGTCCCCTGCCATTTCACTACCATGCTCCCAGCTCACACCCCCCTCTCTCATATACCTCTCCACTCCATCCCTCCATCTCATCCTCGGCCTCCCCCTCCCTCTCGCCCCCTCCACTTCACTCACATACATTCTCCTCGTCAATCTTTCGCTCTCCATCCTCTCCACATGCCCAAACCACCTTAACGTGTTTCTCCTAACGCTTCCCATCACGTCCTCAACCACACCACAA
>JAGKTI010003492.1:46864-57187 GCA_018397915.1 Birgus latro
GTAAGTAATTGTTCTACATAGAAAAGTATGTCACTTTAAAGTAACAAATAAATCTACAATTGAAGGAGTAAACATGGCAAAGATGCAATACCAGTGATGCTCAGTGACAGTTCCCGCCAAGTGCTAGCGAGTGTTGGAGGCCTATTTATTACAGGGACGGTTTCACCCACATTTCGCTACAATGCCGTTCACTTTTACAAACGTGGAGTTTGCGGATATGATTTTAATCTTTGGGTTCTGCAATGGCAACGCTGAAGCATCCGCAAGAGAATACAGACGGAAATATCCAAACAGGAGCCCAGATGCAAAAGTTTTTTACCATTTCTACATGGAGAGGCAAGTTGAAGTACGACGCATAGTAGGGATGGTGCACCGCAGCCTTAGCATCAGTACAAAGAAAAATTTCATCCCGACTTAGTGTTCCACAAGTGAAGGTATGGAGGATATTAAAGCAGGAAGGTCTGTACGCATCTACAACCCAGGGATTCTGCTCAACGACTTTATTGCTGTACTTGGCTAGCAGATCATCCTCAGCTGTGCAAGTACATTTTATACCCTGATGAAACCACATTTATCCGCAGTGGATCACATAATACTCGTAATGCACATTAGTGGTCAAAAGAAAATCCCAAGGAGACAGCTGAATGGAACTTTCAACACCGATTTTCAGTTAATGTGTGTTGCGGTATGATTGACAACCAGCTGATTGGACCTCATATCTTTGAAGGGAGGCTCACAGGATATGTCTATGTTAATTTTATCAGAGATGAACTTCCCTTGTTACTTAAAGATGTGCCTCTGAAGACACGGCGGCGTATCATTTTTCAACATGATGGGGGCGCCTCACATTCACAAGTCAGATTTGAAAATGTCACCACTTGTAAACCATTACATTAAATACCTATACTTATAGAGTATTTTATGCTTAGAATTGCATAAGCTTGCATTTCCTAGAGTTTCCGGAGAAACTTGTGAATCACCCTGTATAACAACTATAAACAAGCGAGAAACAATTATAGAAGAATAAGGAGAGAAGCCCAAAGACAGTGTGAGGAAGACATCATAAATAAAAGTAGTGATCAACTGAAGCTATTTTACAGCTACATCCGAAGCAAAACCAAAGTAAAAGATAAAATACAATCCATTATGGGTGAGTGGATCAACTATACACAAAAGAATATTATTTGTGGAGCACTAAATAAGAATTTCCAATCAGATTTTAAGAAGAAAATAATTGTGAGAGGGATGATATGGAACATGCATGCCCACACATATTACCAGATATACAAATATCAGAAAAAGAATACAAGAGGAGTTAAGTAAATTAGACAAAAGAAAAGCAGTTGGTCCTGATGAATTTTCATGTTGGGTGCAACATCAGTGTGCAGAGGAGTTAATTAAACCATTATCTTTAATATTCAAAGAATCCTTGGGACAAGGTAAACTACCAGATATTGGAAGAAAGCAAACATTGTTCCCTTATTCGAGAAAGGGAACAGACATTTCACTCAACTACCGACCAGTATCACAAACCAGTGTTGTAAGCAAGGTACTAGAAAAGTTTGGGTAAATCATCTAGAAGAACACAATTTGATAACAGAAAGACAATTTGGTTTCAGAATGGGAAAATCGTGTATTACTAATCTGTTGAGCTACTATGATAGAGTAACAGAAACACTACAGAAAGGAGAAGGATGGATGGACAGTATCTATTTAGATTTCAAGAAAGCATTTGACAGAGTACCACACCAAAGACTTTTATGGAAACTGTACCATCAAGGAGGAATCCAAGGCAAATTGTATTGTTGGATGCAAGATTTTCTTTTAAAAAAAGGGGAAATGAGAACAGTACTAAGGGGAAATTACTCATCATGGAGGGAAGTGACTAGCAGAGTTCCACGGGGCTCAGTGCGGCACCAATTATGTTTTTAGTGTATATAAATGACGTAGATAGCAACATTAGAAATGAAAGCTATTTAAATATGTTTGCTGATGATGCAAAAGTACAAAGGAGAATTACTAATGCAGACTCTTGTAAAGAGCTACAAAAAGAATTAAATAAACTTCATGAATGGAGCAATACATGGCAAATGGAATTCAGTGTGGACAAGTGTCATGTACTCAAGTTTGGTAAAAGTGGAAAAAGACCAGATTGGGTTGATAAGTTAGGAAGTAAAACCCTACACACATCAGGAAGAGAGAATGACCTAGGTGTGATTATCAATAGCAAATTATCTCTGGTTGATCACATCAGTGAGAAGGTACAGCATATGGATACACTGCTTGCAAATATGGGAATAGCATTCACATGCATAAATGAAGACATGCTAAGAAAGATGACATCATTTATCAGACCAACCCTGGAATATGCTTCAGCGGTCTGGAGTCCTCATCACAAAAAACACATAGATAAGATTGAAAAAGTTCAAAGGGCTGCAACAAGATGGGTGCCAAGGTTATGGGATCTAAGCTATGAAGAGTGACTAGAAAAACTGAATCTACCTACGTTGCAGGAGAGAAGGAAAAGAGGAGACATGATTATGCTATATAAATGCATATCAGGGAAGGAGAAAATAGACATAAATGATAACATAACCAATGGGGTTGCAGCAGCAAGAGGACACTGCAAAAAACTGCATAAAAAGAGAGGTGATAAAGACGTAAGGAAATTTAGTTTCCCAAATAGGGCAATTGATCAGTGGAATGCACTGCCGAATGAAATAGTGTGTGCCAAAACAATTCATAAATTTAAGGATATGTATGATAAAAATGGTTTAAGACACGGGACAGTACAAGCTTGACTCATTCCTGTAAAGGTACAGTTAGATAAGAACAAATAGGTAAGAACACACTCACAAATGCACAACACTTTCTTGTCTTTTTGCACTATTTACATACATGCTCCCACACACCTGTGTACAGAATTCATGTTCACGGTTGTACACGAATAGGCACTCTTTACAAAGTGCAGTCTTGCACTCATGACACTGATAGGCTGTTTCCTTGCGTGAACACACATGACAACACCTGTATGTCACTCGTCCTGCAGGCATTTGACCCAGATTGATGAGATAATGCTTTCCCACGTACTGTGCGCTGGCCAGTCTATCAGCTGGTGGCACCTGGTGCTTTTGCCTCCTTCCTGGTGCTTTTGCCTCCTTCCACGATCAGCCGGTGGCACATGGTGCTTTTGCCTCCGTCCACTTGCAACCTCAGAGGTTCCATACTTTTCAAGGAGCTGCCATCCCAGTTCTTTCTCATACTCATGTAAGGAAGGACTCTTTATCCACAACCTCCTTATAAAGGATATAACTGTTGAGAGTACTGATATCCAAAAGGTGCAGGAATGCCTTTTTATGCCATCTGCAAGACTTCCGCATTCAGTTGATCTTTCCAGTCTGCATGTTCACGAGCTGCATGTTGATATTGTAATCATTGACAGCATCTGGCTTCAGCTATGGTTGCCTGGTCCCGTAGTCTGTTTTGCCAGTGTCCTGTAGAACCCCGTGGTGAACTGTCATAAGCATATTCATCTTTCGTTTGTCATGCCAGTGAATGGCCAACATGCCGCCACATTTCCGGGTTAACAGGGCACCTTTCTCAGTCTTTTTTGGGAATGACAGATAACTCCCTCTTTGGGCACAAACACTATCGCAGGAACCAGTCCCAGCATCAGTGCTGGAGAAGTGTAGTAATTGTCAGTTTAGAGGAAGTGATTTTTGTGGAGGTACCTCTCCATAATCTCCATAAACACTTTTGCCACAGTAGCAGAAAACCCATAGGGATCATCACTGGGTATATCCACATCAGTAGCTGAGTATACTGTCACTTCTAGCACATACCCAGTCTTGCAGTTGCATAAGACAAAGAACTTTGGATCAAGGCAGTGTCGTTTGGAAGGCACATACATGCTAAATGGCCCCGGAATAAAACAAGCGACAGGTCGATAACCACTTTCTGATACTGCCAGAAAAGTCTGATTGTGACTCCTTCAGTATGGTAAGAAGTGGCTTGACCTTCCACAACCTGTCATTTGGGACTGGGCCATAGTTCCTGTTGCAGTGTAGGAACTTTGAATGTTGCAGAAATGAAGAAGTGAGTCAGACAGTTGTTCTAGGCATCTTGCTTGGTTGTCATCAGGAGAGGGACAGATGATGGTTTTGATGTCCCCCCCCTCCTCCTCCTCAGAGACTGAGGCTTTGTAATAAGATGTCATTTAATTTTTACCTTGCCCAGGATGGAGTCTGGCAAGGTATGGTTTTGGGGTTGAGTTTCTTTGTTTTTTCTTTGTTTGTTTGTTTGTTATCAAGCTTACTGAAAAATGGCTGAATGAAATTACATGGAACTTTCAAGATAGGTGGGCTTAGGTCCCAAAAGGAAGTGATTAAATTTTGGAGGTAATCAAGTGACCTTGAAAGGTCAAAATCAAGGTTACGGGTTTTCAGAGGGCTATAACTTGAAACTGGTTGAAGACAGCGATATTTACTATTATAAGCATAGAGGAACTCCCCTGTGAGCTTTCATTTGGAACCAAGACCTATGACCTTAAGTGGCCTTGAAAGGTCAGACTCAAGGTCACGAATATTGAGGGGGCTATAACTCGAAACTGGTTGCAGATAGATATTTACTATTATCAACATATAGGAAGTCCCATGTGGGCTTTTAACCCACTGAGTCCTAATGACATACGATGCATGTCGCTACTTTTTTCTGCAGACAGACCCAACAGCGTGCATCGTATGTCATGCAATTGCAAGGCCCATTGTGTGCACATTTTTCAACATTCATTGGTGATTTTTGGTAGGCATATGTGGTAGACCTTCCTGTACCTGCTGTCAAGTGGGGGTACTGCCTGGCCTCTCCTAAATCCCCCCTCCCCCTCCCCCCCACACTGGGCAATTCACCTGTTAGCAGTAACATAGCCAGTAAAGGTATGTTGCCCCACCGTCTCTCTAATGACGAAATTCACGGTGAAAGTGATTCCTGAGGTGGAGGATAAAGAAACAAAGAAGCTGGAGGTAGAAACAAACAGAAGTGACGAGGTGGTAATGTCGTAAAGGAAGGTGCCATATGCTGGGGTTTTGGGTAGGTGAACAGTGCTTATAAACGCTTATATTATTGTGTGAAAACCATTATAGACTTTTACTACACATAAATTCGTACCAAATAAATGAAATAAATACGTAATTTAAAGTGGCTTGAATTAGTCAACCCTTCCATAGTTCGTTTTCTTAGCCAGGTACCCTGAGAAAAAAGGAAAACGTAAGGTTGAGTGACACCTATATCAACATTTTTTTACCTCAAGATCGCAATTTCACCATGAATTTTCGATGTTTCTCACCAAAAGCGAAGGTTTCAGCCAAAAAACAAAAAGTCGAAAATCGGTTGGGACCTGGGGGTAGGCTGGGTAAAAAACAGGTCGGGACTCGGCGGGTTAATTTGTACCATGACCTTTGACCTTAAGTGACCTTGAAATGTCAATCTCATGGTCTTGGATGTTCAGGGGGCTATAACTCGAAACTGGTTGAAGAGAGACATTTACTATTATCAACATATGGGAAGTCCCATATTAGTTTTTAATTGGAACTTAAATGACCCTGAAAGGTCAAACTCATGGTCATGGATATTCGTGGGGCTTTAACTCAAAACTGTTTGAAGGTAGAGATATTTACTATTATTAAGATACGGTAATCCCCCATGTATCTGGATGTCCTATATCTGTACAGTCCATAATGTGGACACTGTTATCTGGCTGCATTAAACCATTATATGTACATTTTTCCATTTTATCCAGATAAAATGCTTGTGTCTGGGTGGAAATAATGGCCGCACAAACATTTTCACTCTCCCAGGCTGGAATAGCCTGGTGGAGCCATGCTGTCTGGTTCGGTAGCTCACCCAGTGTCCGTTAGAGACCTCCTCGGTCATTCCCAGTTTCCGCGTGTTGACCATGTAGTGAGCAGCTCCTCTCATGTAGTTGTTATGACGGCGCATGTGCTGGCGTTTGTGGTTGTTCTCTGCCTGCTTCAGACCTTGCTATTACATGCCTTCAGTGATCGAACCACAACCTAGCACTTCGTCAGCCTTTGTGTCTCCCCTGGACATGAGTTTGTGGCTGTCATCTGAATCACTGGAAGTGGGCAGTCCATCACCACGTCCCACAGGTGCTTCCCTGGGCCGACTGCCTGAGCTCCTCCTTGACCTGACTGCCACTAAACTCATCAGGGTATGCCACTAGACCACTGGGATGTACTGTGCAGTGCAACAGCTTCACGAGCCGCAGTGCAACAGAGTCAAGGAGCTAGTGGGTTATTCAGCACAATGCCCTGCGAGGAATCATGAGTGTTCACCTTTATTTTATAATAGCTTACTATGCTGCACCATGAATATATTCTGTTTTACCATGATTTTACTCCATTTTACCATCATGTTTTGTGTGCCCACTGCATTGATCTTGTGTATCCATTTTCTCTTTTTTTCCTTTTTTTTTTTCACGTCACTGCAGAGTATGGCCTTGTTGTGGTGATTGCTTGTCTGTGGTTGATGGATCTGCTTGACCATGGTTATTGCTTGGCTGTGGTTTATAGGTCTGCGTGACCAGATAGAGTAGTGTAAAACAACAGGAACAAGTGCTGTATGATGTACTGTAGTGGCCTTTTACAGTGGTTTTCAAAGTTAGGTTATGTACAAAAGGGTGCCAAAGGAGAAGTCCATTATCCGGATGGATCCATTTTCTGGACATGCATTTGGCTCTCTTGCATCGAGTAAATGGGGGTTACTGTACAGGAAGTCTCATATGGGCTTTCATTTGGCACAATGACCTTTGACTATGAGTGATCTTGAAAGGTCAGATGTAAGAGCATGGATTTTCAGAGGGCTTTAACTTGAAAACTGTTGAAAATAAAGAGATATTTGCTATCAACATGTAGGAAGTCCTATATGGCCTTCCTTTTGGTACCATGAACTTTTTTTTTTTTTTTTTATAATTATTCCTCTGTACAAAGGAAAAGGGGGAAAAGCAGTGTGTGGTAATCATAGGGGCATTTGCCTTCTCAGTGTAACTGGAAAAGTATATGGTAGAATACTTATTGACAGAGTTAGGGAAATAACAGAGGAATTAGTTGGAGAAGAGGTTGTGTAGACCAGTTATTCATTCTTAGATCCTTAGTGGAAAAGTTTCTAGAGAAGGGAAAGAAGTTGTATGCAACCTTCATGGATCTGGAGAAAGCATATGACAGGGTGGATAGACAAGGATTGTGGAAAGTATTAAGAATATATGGAGCAGATGGGAAGTTGTTGAAGGCAGTGAAGAGTATGTATGAGGGTGCTAAGGCTGCAGTGCGTGTGGATGGCAAACTGAGTGAATCTTTCCATTTGAAGGTTGGATTGAAACAAGGATGTGTCATGTCTCCATGGTTGTTCAATCTGTATATGGATGGGGTTATAAAAGAGATACAAGGTCGGGCAGTGGATGTTGGAGTGACCCTAGTGAGAGAGGGCAGTGTTTGGAAACTCCCTTTACTGTTGTTTGCAGATGATACTGTGTTGTTGAGCAAAGACGAAGGGGAGCTGGTAGATGAGTTTGGGAGAGTGTGTAAGAAACGGAATCTAAAGGTGAATGTAGGGAGGAGTAAAGTGATGGTCTTCGAGAGAAGTGAAGCCAGTGAATGTACAGTGAGATTGGATGGGAAGGATATGGAGAATGTAAGTGCATTTAAGTACTTGGGTAGTGTGATGAGTAAGAATGGAAGTCTGGAGGGTGAAGTGCTTGAAAGGGTGCAGCAGAGAAGGAAGGTTGCTGGTTCGTTGAAAGCAGTGATGAGAAACAGGGAGGTGAGCATGGAAGTGAAAAAGTTGTTACATGACAGTATTGTGATACCAGCTCTAACATATGGAAGTGAAGCATGGACCCTGTTGGAAGGACAGAAGTCAAGAGTGAGAGCAGTGGAAATGAGTTATTTGAGAGGAGCATGTGGAGTCACATGGAGAGAGAGACTAACAAATGAGGAAGTGAAGGAGCGTTGTGGTGTGGTTGTGGACGTGATAGGAAGCGCTAGGAGAAACACGTTAAGGTGGTTTGGGCATGTGGAGAGGATGGAGAGTGAAAGGTTGATGAGGAGAGTGTATGTGAGTGAGGTGGAGGGGGCGAGAGGGAGGGGGAGGCCGAGGATGAGATGGAGGGATGGAGTGGAGAGGTACATGAGGGAGGGGGATGTGAGTTGGGAGCGAGGTAGTGAAATGGCAGGGGACAGAGCGACATGGAGGCGATTTGTTTGTGGCCACTCCTTGCGGGATTGAGGCGTCTGGCAATAGATAGATAGATAGAACTTTTACCTTCAGAGGTCAAACACAGTGTTATGGATTTCCAGGATATTATAAGTTGAAAATGCTGGAATCCCATATGGGCTTTTAAATTGGTACCATGATCTTTGACCTTAAGTGACCTTGAAAAGTCAAACTCAAGGTCACAGATTTTCAGAGGGCTAGTGTATAACATGAAAACAGTTGAAGATAGAGATGTTTACTGTTATCAAGATATAGGAAGTCTCATATAGGCATTCATTTGGCACCATGACCTTTGACCTTGAGTGACCTTGAAAGGTCAAACACAAGACCACGGATTTTCAGAAGGTTATAACTTGAAAACAATAAAGATATTTACTATTATCAATGTATAGGAAGTCCTATATGGCCTTTCTTTTGGCACTGTGAATGGGGCTTTCATTTGGCACCATGACCTTTGATCTTGAATGACAGTGAAAGGGTCAAACGCAAGATCACGGATTTTCAGGGGGCTGTAACTAGAAAATGGGTATCCTAATTATTAATCTGATCTATTGTTACAGTTCAGGTGATATTCAGATATCACTGGTTGTGAGGGTTTATAACTTAGAAACTTTTGATGATAGAATAATGATTTTGCAAATTTCACACTAAGAGTCCTGAAAGCCACATAGAAAATGCACCCCTGTAAATCTAACGGATCAGCTTATGTACAGCATATTTTTCAATGTAATATATATACACTGAAGTTCAAGAAAAAAACTTAGGCATGTAGCAACCTTAACCCCTTAAGCACGGGCATGTCGGATGCTGTCCTTGAGCATCCCTTGGGGTTATTTGCGCTCCAGCTGACTTTTTAAAAATATTTGCCAAAAATCAGTTATTAGTCCTAGAATATTATAATTACATATACATATGGCACATATCTTCACCTTTCTCCTGGGATGTTTGTTGAGCCTTCGTCGACTACCGTAGGACTTGTGGAGACTTCTGAAGTTGGGTAACGAAGTCTCCACTTTACACTTCCCGACATCCCGCAATATGATTACAACAGCCTGGTATTATCACTAGAAACACTATTCAGTGATTTTCAAGTATTTTGGAATCCATACTCCAAAAAAAAAAAAAAAAAATCTGTGAAAGCAACATAAACTACTAGCACGTACAGGTCTCCCACCCGCGCCCGTTCGCCACTAGTATTCTGTCATTTAATATTCATTAACACACTCACACTTTATATTCCTAGTACTTTATTACACTTATATATATTTAAAGTATGTATCGATAAGTTTCTTACAGTAATAGTATTTTATTTTCACTCCAGGCATTCACTTTCTCCTTCTGTAAACTACGTAGAGAGTGAAGCTTTCACTTTCACTGTCATTACTCCAAGTATCAGTCACTATCCGTCATTATCATCGATAATTCAGCTAGTTCACGTCCACAGCAGAATCACTTAGTCCTTTACCGCTTCCCACACAATGTTTAGCAGGGGTAGAGGTCACAGGGCCCTTTACAATGGGCGCAGAAGCAGGGGAAATGGAGGGGCGTGAGTGCAATGTGATTCCACCTTGAAGAACGACACTGGACTGAACGATGTAGTGTATCTGGGCAGCCAAGGGTTGACAGTGTCAGCTACTAATTTATATGCTATGATATAATTCATAGGAAATCTGGACAATACATAATAAATTAGGTACAGTAGTTCCAGGTGAATGTAAGTATCACTCAGGCTTCTCCCCTCCTTTCTTATATATATTTATATTATGAGAATAGATCACACAGCATATTTCAAGGGGAAATAAGAAGGGGAAATTAGCAAACAATCTTTATATATTTATATATACAGTAGGCGCAGAAAGTATTGACTTTTTTTGCCGACATCATTCTTCTTCGCGTTAAGTGAAGTAGGGTCAATACTACCCTCCCCTGTGATGCGAAATGAGCTGACGCTTTTTCAACGGGAGCTGGCAACCCTGCTTGATAGGTTTGGCACCACAGGAGCAGGCTCAGTAATGTTTGGGCAGCCACAGGAGGAGG
>JAGKTI010003493.1:1016-25059 GCA_018397915.1 Birgus latro
CTCTCTCTCTCTCTCTCTCTCTCTCTCAGCCAATTAGAACTGAGGATGTCCATCAGAATCAGCCAATCACTGATAAGAGTATTCCCATTCTCTGAACATTAAGCATTAGAGAAAACTTTGAGGTGTTGTGGGGATATAGGTAAAATATGTAAGCTGTCCATATCAGTCGCCTGTTGCACGATATTTTTTCGCTCACATCTTATGATTGCAAATGAAGAAAAAAAACTATATATACTTATATAGGGCATTTTTATGGTGGATTTAGCTAAATATGACGGCGAAAATAACACAATAATCCCTGAATAAACTGTTAAAAATTACCTTCTAGCCACATTTTTTTTTTTCAAGTCCCATCCGACACACATCTGGAAAGACGCTGTCAGAGCATAAATTTAAAAAAAAATGAAAATAAATAATATATGGAGTTTTATTTCAGCTCTTTTAATGGTAGGAAATGGGAATATAAGAATTAAACTTGGTAGATAGTTCAAAAACTGAAAATCGAAAATTTGACAAAAATATGAACGAAAATCTACCCTTTGCTAATTCCAAGTAGTACATCACAATCACTAACTGTAATGCTGTCTACTACAGGAACGGGGGAAACAGCATGAATCATAAGTATATTTTTTGTTGTAAATACTGACGTAAAGAAAGTATTGAGAATTTTCGCCATCATAGTTTCATCATCAGTGTCCTCTCCGTTATCTGTGATTAACCGGTCATGTCCCGACCGATTTTCCACCTCAGACCCCCCGTCAATCCCAACCAATTTCGGATTTTTTTTTGGGGGGGGGCTCAAACCTCCGCTTTTTGTGAGAAACATCGAAAATTCCTAGAGAAATCACCCTCCTGAGCTTATTAATGTTGCTACAGGTGACAGTCAGCCTTACCTTTTCATTCTCTCTCAGGGTACCTGGCATCAAAGAAAACGAATTATGGGAAAGTTAACTCATTCAAGCCACTTTAAAATAACGTATTTATTTATTTATTTGGTACGAATTTATGTGTATTACAAGACTATATTAGTTTTCACACAATTATATAGGCGATATAACCATCGTTCACTTACCAAACACTTCAACATATGGCACCTTCCTTTACAACATTACCACCTCATCACTTCTGTTTGTTTCTTCTTCTAGCTTCTTTATTCCTTTGTCTCCCACTTGAAGAATCACTTTCACCATGAATTTCATCATTGGAGAGACCGTGGCATGACATGTCTTTACTGGCCAGGTTACTGCAATCAGGTGAATTGATGAGTGTGGGGGGAGAGGGGAGGGGGAGGGGAGTCAGGTGGGGCCAGGCAGTATCCCCACTTGACAGCGAGTAGAGGAAGGTCTCCTACATATGCCTACCAAAAATCACCCATGAAACTTGATAAATGTGCAAATGACTTACCTTGCAATTGCATAACATATGGGTACGTTGTTGGGTGTCACCATGACAAAACGTTGCGATGTACCCATACGTCGTTGGGACGCCTCGGGTTAAGGGACCAATTGTTGGGATTATTACCTTTTTGCTTCTTATGTAACTGAAAAATTCTTTGGTATTTGATTTACTGATACTTGCATTATGTGCCTCAAGGTTTTTCTTACTGCATTTAATTAATTTTTGGCTTTCCATTGAAGGGCATTATATTTATTTTTATCACATTCATTCTTTGTGGTATTATAATTTTATATGCAAGATTTTTTTTTCTCCAGACAATGATTAATGCTGGAGTTCCAACATCTGGGTTTAGAATTTTGGCAGGCCCTTTGTTGCACTTTGCAATACACAAACTGACTGTACTGTTGAGAGTTTCTGTAAAAAAAATTCAATGCATCATTGATATCTGAGGTTTTGACAATGGGATGCCAGTCACATGCACCTACAATTGCCTTTAATTTATTCAAATTTGCCTTCTTAACCCTTTCACGCTTGATGAAGCCTTATGTGTCATTTGGGTCTTTCCGCAAAACTGCACGATGACAACTAAAGCGTCATAAAGGGCAAAAAAAAATTACCAAAAAAAAGTTTTCTGTTGACTTCCCCTCATTTATTGAGGCGTTATAGCTTGCCTGGCTCTCGTCAAAAGTAATGAGATGGCAACAATGGGTCCCGATACCAGCGTCAGTGCATACAGGTTGTTTAGTACCAAACTAGCTGTCAGTGGGGGAGGAGTGCACAGTCCCTTGTCCCTTTAAATCTACTCTATTACCCGCACCATGGCAGTACGACATATTTCACTATACCAATAGTGCTTATGTGGATTTTTTGGGCACTATTGTGATTAGATTTGGTGTTTGCAATAGGAAATTCATGTGTTTGTGAAGCATTTGTGGCAGTTATCAGCCGTTGAGCCAACAAAGATTTTGTTTATTTCTAACCCTGGCCCCAGAACTACACTGCCTCTACCCTTCACCAAATGTGAGTATTCATCTATAAAAGAGTATTACTGTATCACGTCAATATAGTTTGCAATACCTAGTGTGCAAGGAAATAGCGAAACAGTGCAGTAGGTTACAGGGACGCAGGAAACAGCCCTGTAGTCACGAAACGGCGTGAGTACACCATTGAGTTTTGCGTTTTTCTCGAAAACTATTAGGCGTAGGGGAACCGTTCAGAGTTCAAATGAAAGCCCATAAAGTACCTGCATAAGATGATGAAATAAAAAACATATCGTTGTCGAGATAAGTTTTTCACTAGAGCTCTCCGAATAAAAACTATATTTTTTCTCGGAAAAAGGTTTTACTTTTTCGCTTATTACTCGAAAATCATATATCGTATCATAATGCCAATTATCCCATTCGAAAGCTAATAAAATTCTCTTTCAAATGATCACATAACATGTAAAGATATGTCAGTAAACATTCGAACTATGACGTTGGGAAGTGAGATGAATGTTCCCAAATATTTTTTCACACCACCCTAATGTACTTATATTGTGTTTGTTTGTTTGTTTTTTGCTTAACATGTAGAACAAACATCGACGAATAGGAATATGTAGATTTTGTGGCAAAAGAAATATGTTTCGGTGGTGAAAATAAGCCGAGAATACACTTTTTTGGAGCGTGCGGCAGGCGTGAGGGGGAGGGGAGACAGGCGATGTGTCAGGGAACACGAAACTTACTAAAACTTACCGAGCGTGAAAGGGTTAAATTCGGGCACTTTCTCGTAACTGGCCCTGACATTGTCTTCACTGATTTTAATGCTAAATATAACTATGTGATCATCACTTGTACTAAATTCTTCTGCAATAGCATAACTCACTAAATTTCTTGATGTGGCTATGACCAGATCTAGAGTGTTATCTCCACGTGTCGGGTAATTTACAAATTGATAGAAGGAACTTTCCTCTAAGTTTGTATACAGGTCTAACCCTGTGTGTGAGGATAGGGTTTCTCCCCATTTTGGAACTGATAAATTAAAATCACCAAATATTACAGTGCTTTGCATACAAGAGATTTCGGCAATTCGACTGTAGATTGCATTGTCGATGTTGAGTGGCTGACAAGGTGGACAATAAATTAAACCAAGTGTGAATTTATGACAAGATTCTTTTCTATCCTGAATATAAATAGTGTCAGTGTTTTCAATACATGGCTTGGTAATTACAACAGAATGAAATCCTGATTTAATATATAACAACACACCATCCCCTGCTCTATTCTTCCTTTCACTACTGAAAATGTGATAGCCTGGTAAATTAAACTCTGCTAGAAAATCTCTTTGCTCAGTATTTAGCCACGATTCTGTTATAGCAATCACATCATAATCTTGAGTAATGAATGCAAGGGCTTCTAAATCAGAAAGTTTATTTCGCAGACTACGTGCACTTACTAGAAGAGCTTTAATGTATTTATGATGATGGGAGCCTCCATTACATACTGATTTATCAGATCACATGATGTCTACGTTCACCTGCCGTGATGCTTGTTTTTTCTCCAGAAAAAGCTTACTGCATCCCTAAGCAAACGACCAAGATGGCCAGAACGAACGGCATTCATGTGTAGTCCATCATTCACAAATAGTATTTGTGGCTTGTAAAACTGGTTCCATGTTTCGATGAACTCAGCTTCTTGCAGTAAGCAAAGTAACTTGACTCTGTTATTTGTACTAAACACTTTGCTATACCATTGAAGACTCCAGCTGATTAGCTTATTAATTACAATTATTAATGACACTTGCTCAGAATTCAAATTTATACATATGAAAAGGTTGCACTGGAATTTTGTGACAATATTTTTTTTTCAAGCATTCACGAAGTTTGCCTCAACTGGGAAAAGTGCGCTGGGAAAGAAAGAAACTATTTAAGGGGTCATGGCTGTGTATGTTTGTGGGGGGGAGGGGATGCCCCCCACGGGAACCACTTTGTCGTGGCCCGTACTAGCGGGGGGAGATCCCTCCCCCCTGGACTCATCAGGAGGCCAGGGTAACCAACAGTGTACAGACTCAAACACTGTGCTCATCTCTGGACCAAAATAAGGTAGGTTTTCCGCAGGTCATCTGTAATTGGTCGCCATGACCCTTGGCATCACATAGACATCACCTTCTAGGACAACAGTGTGTTCTAAGAAGTCAGTGCGACGCTTAGCGTACTTATCTTTTAAACATTTTATGAGGTTATTGTACTTTTCAGTATGTGCAATGTGTATGGGTGTTTTGCGAAGACATCTTGCAGTCATTATCTGAGGCACTTCACATACCAAATGATAAAAATAACCATACTACAGTAGATAAATTTGTGTGGATAGAGAGACAAGGTTTCTTCCCACGGCCGTGTCTATGAAAGGTATTTCAGCTCGGAACAATACGCGAGAGATCTGCAAAGCTAGCTGTTAAGGTGACCGCCACCAATTAAAAAAACAGTTGCTAAACCTTGGAGCAGTCCGGGACCAAAATCTGCTTGCAAAACAAGGGAGCCCGTAGTGAGTTTATAACTTTCCATTGAAATGTACTCGAGTAATAGATTTCGTTATTAGGGAATTTGCATTCAGTTATGAACGTCAAATAGCCATGTAACATATCAACAAGACTGTCTTGTCACTACACAAAGTATTATCACCAAGAAACTATAGGGTGTTTTGATAGACTAAATGAATGTCTGTGAACCCAGTGATTTCAAACATATTTCTAAAGCATTATCATTGTGCCATGACTATATATCCATTTAGTATAACACTCTTTATATAATTTCATGGTGACATATATCGTAACATGTGTGAAGCTGTTAGATATTTCGAAAAAGCTGGTTAACTGAACAAAATATTGCTACTGAGCTATCAGTACATGTTTGAAAGTAATTCTTGTAATCACTTTTAATTAATACACACCCGTGGAAGTCCGAGAGAAAAAAATGAAATGTTGGAAAGCTACAGAGAGAGAGAGAGAGAGAGAGGAGTATTCCTCGGTGACTTTCGTCATGGTGAAATATGAGCGAAGTCACCTCTCTCTATCACTCTCTAGAAATATAGATTTGATATATGGTCTTTGGTGCAATATAAAGATAATTAAATCTTGTAAAAAAATTTTGTCCATTTTGTTTGCTTAAAAAATTCATTACCACAAGTAGCCTTCACTTTTATTATGTGTGTAAATACTGTAGGTAGCTGTCTGGTGGTTGTGGTGGTAGTGGTGATGATGGTGGTGGTGGTAGTCGGGAGAGAGAGAGTGACGTGATCCCAGATGATGTATACAGAATGGAAAGTAGGAGGAGTTCTGGGGATGGAGTAAGCTTCGCATGAGCACGCTGCTTGAGTCTCTACATTGTGGGGTTGACCATGCTGAAGGGGCCATGAATGAGGGGTCAGACTAAATGTTCCCACAGTCACTGCCTTGTGAACTGCCCTTGGATAGGTTAAGGCTACGGGGGTGAACAGCGAACGAAAAATTCATGAGTGGAGTCCAACGAAAGGCAGGGCTTGACAGAGTCCCTGGTAGACTCCTGCAACCCTGCTCAGTAGATGGTCGTCATGAATTTTCACACAATCATCACAGTTTCTGAAGGCCCAAGTCATGTGGTGGTAAGGGCTGTGCACCATCACCATCAAACCAAATCCATTCATTGCACATTTCATCTTTTCATCAAAATCAAAAGACCTATGGCGACAGGATAGGGAGACACTGACAGGTCATGGATGTGGTTGAAAGTAGCTAGCTAGAGTCCTGCACATAAACTACATTGGCCCAGTGGTCGTTGGCATGATGGCATAGGGGCAGGTCATGCCTTCGGCAGCATCCAGTGTGACTGAGTTGCCGGAAACGGATGCCCAACTGCTTTCCCCTGGCAGGAAGGGGTTTAGAAAAGGTAGTCAAACATTTGCTGCTCCACACCACCTGGACAGATAACTGTGTCTGTCAAGGCATTCCACTTTGCACTCGAAAAACCAAGAGAATTCCTCTGACTCTTGCTACCTGGAACATACGAGCTTTGCTCTATACTGACCAAGACACACAAACATGCCATAGACGAGCTCTTATTGTCAACATCCTGAAAAGATATAAACTCGACATTTCTGCCTTGTCCGAGACTCGCCTCTCAGGAGAAGGCAACTTAACAGAAGCAGAAGAAGGGAATACCTAATTCTGAAGGGGATATCCAGACAATATAAGAAGAAACTTATGGTACTGTCTTTGCATTCAGAAGCAACCTACAACAAAATATCAAAGAAATACCTGTGGGCATATCAGAGAGACTGATGTCTTTGTGCATACCACTCTCTAAAGAAAAATATACAACACTCAGTGCCTATGCTCTAGTGCTTGATTCTGAGGACCGCATCAAAGATTCTTTTTATGACTCTTTGGAAGTTACCATTTGCTCACTACAACCTAATGACAAACTCATCCTCCTTGGAGATTTTAATGCCAGAACAGAAACTGATAATCACCTTTGGCAAGGCATTTTAGGCTGCCATGGTAACATGAACAACAACGAACTTACACTGCTTTCCTTATGCTTAGAACGCAGTCTGGTCATCAGCAACAACATTTTTCAACTTAAAAATAAACACAAGACCAAATGGATACATCCACAAACGACACACTGGCACCTAATTGACTACGTCATTGTAAAGCAGCAATATCTAAGAGAAATTCTTATAATCCTAGCTATGAGAAGTGCTGATTGATCAACAGACCATAACCTTATAGTCACCAAACTGCAACTAGTCGTACACTTACAAATGCACAGCAGACCATCCACCATGAAAATAAACTGTAGTTGTTTAAAGCATGTGGCAGCTCGTAACACCTTCTGCAGCACTACTACAGACAATCTCAATTATGCCCGACACTTGATCCAAACAACAAAGCAACAAACGTGGACACAGAGTGGCTGAACATTAAGACACTGTTCCATTGCTCTCCAGATGAAACCTTAGCCTTCTCCACTCGCCACCATAAAGATTGGTTTGATGAAAGTGCTGAGGGCAAACATGACCTTCTTGCAATGAAGAATAGAGCACATAAAAACTGCTTGGCTCATCCTAACTCTTTAGCCTTAAAAACTGAATTCCAGAATCTTAGGAGTGAAACTCAGAGAAATCTGCGTGACATGAACACATGGTGGACTGAGCAAGGAAAACAGTTGCAAAGACTGGTTGATATTAACGACCAACATGGGTTCTACAAATCCATTAAAATCATCTATGGGCTAACAAAACACAACATCAACCCTGTTTGACCAGCCGAAGGAGAGCTCCTGAAACACAAGCAAGCAATCCTAGAAAAATGGATGCAGCACTACAAAATCTTACTGAGTCCAAGAAACTCGGTGGAGCACAATATACTAGACAGTATCCCAAATACCCCTCAAGCAGCAGATCTCGATGTCCCACCTACATTTGCAGAAACTGTTCAGGTCATCCGATCTCTAAAAAATAACAAAAGTCCTGGCTCTGATGGCATACCATCTGTCCTGATTGAAGAGCATGGCGAGTTACTTCACTAGTGTTTCCATAATCTCATGCTGGTGATTTGCAACCAAAGACAAATTCCATCTGAATGACCTACTTCTGATATTGTAACCATTTACAAGAAGAAAGGAGGACGCTCAAATTGTGACAACCGTAGGCGTATCTCCCTCCTTGTGAATGCTAGCAAAGTACTTGCCAAGATAATGTTATCAGACTGACAAAACATTTGGCCAGGTCAAAGCTTCCTAGAACACAATGAGGATTTTGGAAGGAACGAAGTACTTGTGATATGATCTTTATTGGTTGACAGTCTCAAGAGAAATGCCACGAACAGAAGTGTGATTCGTATATTGCATTCATCAATCTTGCAAAAGCATTTGATACTGTCAACAGAGAAATTTTATGGAATGTTCTTTCAAAATTTGGAGTTCCAAATTATTATCTTACAATCCTAAAGAGCCTGCATGATAACTTGAACGCTCGTGTGTCCATAGGTGGGAGCAAATCCAAACCCTTCAGTGTCGGTGTGGGCGTAAAGCAAGGATGTGTCCTGGTTCATGTCACTTTCAATATCTATCTCACTGCAATCATCCTTTCAAGTCACCAAGAAATGTATCCTGATGATGGAATAAAAATCCATTTCCGTCTAGATAGTAACTTATTCAATCTCAGACGCCTTCAGGCACGATCAAAGACTGAAATAGATCTTTCCCATAGCAACAGTACACTGATGGCTTTACTGTCCGTGCACATACCCAAGACGCCCTACAACAGTTTCTCACTATTGTCTCCAACCTATACTGTGCAATGGGGCTCTGAATAAATGTCAGTAAAACAGAAGTAACACCTCCAAGAAACAACGCAGCAGGGCTTCTTTCAGATGAATGGTGAAAATGTAAAAGAGGTGGAGAATTTTACCTTCCTTGGAAGTGTGCTCACAGATAAACATTGATGCAGAAGTTCTTGCACGAAGCAACCACGCCTCTGCCTAAAACCATGCCTCTGCCTAAAACCACGCCTCTGCCTAAAACCATGCCTCTGCCTCTTTTGGGTAACTCAGATCCAGAGTCTTTGAAAACACCAACTTGAGAATCGAGATGAAGTTATCGGTATGTACGGCTATATGCATGGCCAGCCTATTATACGGTGCTGAATCCTTGGCTACTTACCAGCGTCACATCAAACAACTTGAGTTTTTTTTACATCCAATGGCTACAGCACATCCTAGGACTCACACGGAAGGATAAAGCAAATTCAGCCGGCATGGAAACCATGCTGACTAAAAAACAGCTTAGATGGGTCGGACACGTATTCCGCATGCCTGAGCACCTCCTTTCCCACCAGTTTATGCATGGTCAACCTCTGGAGCACATTGCAACCCAGGGGGACAGACGAAGAGATATAAAGTTCATATAAGGACAACTCTGAAGAAATGAAACATCATACCAAACGATTTTGAAGCCAGTGCCTTTGACAGAAAATAACAGCTAACCCTCTGCAGCAAAGGAACTATTCCTTTCGAAGAAGCTTGGAACCTGGCCAGAGAAGAGCGTACACAGTGGAGGCACACCCAAAACAGAGTTCTCCCAGCAAACTCGAACTTGACATGCCGACAAAATGGTAAAGTTTGTGGATCCAGAATTGCTCTGCACAGCCACACACTTTGGCATCAAAGACTGAAGCAGACCATCTTAATGACTCTAGCAGCTGTCATCTTCTATAGTCGAAAGACAGCTTTAAGTAAGTATGTAAGTCAAACAGTTTCGTAATGAAAGGAATAATTTTGTCGTCATAACGGCTAAATATATGCATAACCGGTAAAATTTGGAAGAAGAAAAAAAATGTGGTATGCAAATACCACCAGAAATATGTTCATCATTAGGTACATTTGTTCGGTTTTGTTTTATTTTCTATTCGGCATAGCTTTTTAGCAAGTTTGAGCAAGCATTAAAAAAAAAATGAATGCATACCACCAAATATATGTTCATCATTAGGTACAGTTGTTCGGTTTTGTTTTATTTTCTATTCGGCATAGCTTTTTAGCAAGTTTGAGCAAGCATTAAAAAAAAAAAAATTGAATGCTTGTCTCCCTATGCGTCAGCCAGGTCGCCCACGACCTCACTTGGTTGGGTAATAGGATTTCTGATGTTGAAACCAGGTTCCCCTGACCATAGAAAATCTGGATGAAAAATGTCAAATGGACAGTAAAAAAAAAAATCAATTACATAACAGAATGGAGTGGATGTTAAATTACGAGGTGCTTGGCAGCAGAGAGTTACCTTGTTGCTGGCTGAAACATTTGGTGTACACCTACATGTTGACGTCCTGGATACATATTGTTATCAGCTGTGGAGGCCGTCCAGTTCCTGATCACAAGTTTATTTCAGTAGATAGCTGGTTGATATGTTTTTCTTATACATTATTTTTTTTTATCTAATATCACACAAAAAAGAAATAAAGTGCATTATGACAAACAGATCGCTAGAGATTGTGAAAATAAAATCAGATAAGGTGGTTAACTGTAACTTCCATTCACAAACTGCTCTTGTTTGTAAAGACAACTGACAAAACAATACATACATAAGAGTGAGAGAGGGTTTTACTGAGTGGTCTTTGAAAACAGCAGTCCTTGCTTTGACATCAGGCAGTGTAGAGAGGGTGGGGGGAAGAGTTGGATCAGTGGGTATCAGTCTGTCAGGTCGCGCGGAAAGATGACGTCCTCCTTCAGGGATATAAATGTTTGCTTTTTTACTTGTGCGTAATCTGGGGAAATGTTCGGGTGTTTTCCATGCCAGAAACAATTTGAACATTTTCTTTTTATCTGTGATGATGGGCTCTTTGTTGTTTGGAACGTAAGAGAAATATAGAATTTAGCATTCAACATCCAAGTACCCCATAACAAAGCCAGTTAATTATTCGTATGATTCCTTTACCAGGTGTTTCTCGGCTTTTGGTTGTTGTACGCCTTCCTACTAACATCTTATTACAAGACCTCCCTCACCAGCACCCTGGCTGTGCCCTTTGTTCCACCCACCCTTAACACACTCAACCAGCTTCTCCAGTCCAATTTAGACTATGGAATCAATTCAGTTAAGGTTAGTATGCAAGTCCATAAAACATGTTGTTGGAGAAATGAATGTTGGTTATGAGTAAATGCATGTGGTTTTAGTAGTTATCTGGCAAGATGATCACGGCGGATTTTTCTAAAGCTTTAGGGTGCTCCAGATAGTGCTCTTCGGCTGTAGTCCCAGTGACACGCAAGGGAAGTAGGCACTGTTTCTATGACTGATTCCAGGTGCAGGGGTGTCGCTAAGGAACTAGCAGTACGGAAGGATGAGAGGTGACCTTAAGATGAATGTGGACTTGTAAACGAACAGAGTCAATAGAACCTTTTGATCTCTCAGTGCGGTGCCCTAACAACCAAATAAAATTGTAAATCCTTCTTCAAAAGCTGATTGAGTCTATTAAACTAGTATTCTTTAAAGAGGCATGTATAAACGTACTATTTCTGACAAATAATGGTTAACCTGGTCGACTGTGCACATCAGTGTCTGTGAAAGATGGTGAAATATTGCCTCCATATGATTATTATTTCCTACTTCTTGCTAATTTCCCCCAGACTGCACTGTATATGTTCCTCCCTTAGCATATTCTTCACCATGTAATTTCTATCGTCACATTTCAGGGCGCACAATACCAATTGCTCTCCACGGCAACCATTCCACTATACCAAGAGATAATGAGAAACATGCAATTCCACACTTATCCTGAGAGTTTTCGCCTGGTAGCCAAGGGAAATTACGCCTTGATTTCCTTCAAGGGTTTCCTAAAATTCAATATGAAGATGCATAACAGCAATCCGAGGAGGAAGCGGGACTTTCACATTGCCAGGGAGGAGTTCTTTCTTGGAGGATACGTTTGGGCTTTCCCTAAAGTGAGTGGCTGTCATGCATTTACGTTACCGATTCTCAACAGTGACGTTATAGTTTTGCATATTCTAACTTCCTAGTCAGCTGAGGGTAGACTTTTCATATTGCAGGAGTTAGATGCAACCCCTTCAGTACAAGAGTGGCTTCCCTAAGTAGAATGAAATCTCAGAGAGTTGGCTAAATTTAATGACGTTCATGGGCTGAAAGAGTCAACTGAAAGTAGTAAATGGGAGCACAGATCGAACATCAGCCCTCGGAACTAGCTTCTGATTATCCCCCTTTGCAGAACTTTCTCAGTGTTTCAGTAACAGACAGTAGACCAGCAAACTATCCTCTACAAATTCCTCTAACTGTCAGCACCAAACTACAATCACATTACACGCCACACTTCCTATATTAAATTAAGAAAACATGGCTTCGCAACATCCAGCCTTGGAGCCCCAAGGCGGGAGGGAGGAACCACAAAAGTCCCCCACCATCCGCCCTAAACCCAGTAATGACTGAGATCCATGGAACTGCTGTTTGATTCACTCCATGTTCATTTCTAAAACTTTCGCGGCCTTTCCTCTAACATTCTCTCTGTTGAACACCAATCTCTTCCTCTAAACATAACCTCTTCCTCACTGAGATTCAGCTATCTGAGGGAACTGATTGGAAACCTTTCTCTGTATCTTCCTACTTTCTCTATGTTCACTTAAAAGTCAAAGGTGGCTGTTGTGTATTTGTATGCAACAACATATCTTGCTCTCGTGTTCCTGAGCTTTAATTCTTCTGAATTCTTTACTCTATGGTGTCGGCTATCCTGTCACTCTATGACTAAATATATCCGCGCTGTTTGCTTATCCCATAGTTCTGCTGACTGTGAAAAATTCTTTATGACCGTTTTCCTTGCGTGTCATAAAAGGCGACTAAAAAGGGGCGGGGTGAGCGGACTAGTGACCCCCTCCTCTGTTTTTTTAGTTCCTAAAAAGAGACAGGCCAGAAGGTTGGGTCTATGAATGTGCGTGGGTGTAGTACGATTGAGGCTAAAAGGGAGGAGATTGGGAGAATGTTTGTGAGAAGAAAGATGGATATGTTAACTTTGAGTGAAACAAAGATGAAAGAGAAATGTGAGTCTATGTCTGGAAGTGTGAATGGAAGATTGTCAAGTGTTGATAGAGGAAGGGCAAGAGAAGGTGTGGCCTTGTCACTGAGCCCGGAAGTACAGCAGTGTTTGATTGAATGGAAGGAGGTGTCATCGAGACTGATGTGGGTGAAAGCGAAATTTGAACGTGAGTTGTAGGTATTTGTGAGTGCATATGGGCCTGGTAGTGAAACTGATGCAGAAGAGAGGGAGTCTTTCTGGAATGATGTTGACGAGTGTTTGCAGAGTTTTGGAGCGAATGTGAATGTGGTAATGATGGGAGCTCTGAATGCTAGAGCGGGAAATGCAACAGTTGAAGGTGTAGTTGGTATATATGGTGTGCCTGGAAGAGATGAAAATGGGGAACGAATGATAGGGAAGTGCGTTGAGCGAGAGATGGTGATTGGAAATACCTTGTTTGAGAAGAAAGATATTTATAAGTATACATGGGTGAGACAGGAGGGTGGAAGGGTTGTTGATAGAGTATCGTTGGACTATGTGGTTGTGTTCAGGAATGTAATAGGAAGATTGTTGGATGTGAGAGTTTTGAGAGGGGAGGGTGGAGGTATGTCTGACCACTACCTGGTGGAGGGAAAGCTGAGAATAGCTAAGAGATGGGTGAGAGCTAGGAGAGTTAGGTGTGACAGCGAAATTTTGAAAGTTAGTGAGTTGGATAATAGAGAGAAAATGATAGAGTATCAGGAGAAATTGAAAGATGAGTGGAATACATTTAAAGATCAGGAGAATGGCAGTATGGAGGAGGAATGGCAGTTGTTTAAGAGTGCTGTGGTGGGGCATGCGGAAGAGGAGTGTGGTGTAAGACGAGTGGGTGGTGGTGTAAGAAAGGAAAGTGAATGGTGGTGCGAGGAAGTAAGTATGGCTGTGGCTGAGAAGAGACGTGAATATGAAGTGTGGCTGCAGAGGAAGGATGAAGTGTCATATGAGAGGTTTAAAGAAAAGAGGAATAGGGCAAGAAGGGCTGTGCATGATGCTGGAAGTGGCAGCAGATGAGAGGTGGGGTAGGCCGCTGACTGTGAATTTTCAACAGGATAAGAAAATGTTTTGGAAGGAGGTGAAAAGGGTGTGAAAGGGAGAATCTGGGAAGGAAGAGAGCGAGTAAAAGCAGAGGATGGAAGGATGTTAATGGAGATGGATGCAGTAAGGAAGAGATAGGCGGAGTATTTTGAAAGATTGTTAAATATAAAGGAGGAACGGAAGGCTGAGATTGTGGCAGATGGAAGGGTGCAAGGAATAAATGTGTTGGGAGAGTTGAATGATTCTTTGATCACGATGGAGGAACTGCAGGAGGCAGTAAAGGAGATGAAAACAGGGAAAGCTGCAGGTATGGATGTGTGTGCTTTGGAATGCCTGAAAGGTGGTGGAGCGACTATTGTTGACTGGTTAGTAAGATTGTTGAATGTGTGTTTTGTGCAAGGTATGGTGCCAATTGACTGGGCAAGTGCTTGTGTGATCCCGTTGTTTAAAGGTAAGGATGATAAGTATGAATGTACTAGCTTTAGGAGTATAATAGTGCTGAGTGTTGTAGGTAAGGTGTATGGTAAAGTGTTAATTAAGAGAGTTAGAAAGGGTACAGAGGGAGTGATTGGTGATGAGCAGTGTGGCTTTAGGAGAGGGAGGAGATGCGTGGATCAGGTGTTTGCTGTGAGACAGGTGTGTGAAAAGTATTTAGCGAGAGGTAACGATGTGTTTTGGGCATTCATGTATTTAAAGAAAGCATATGATAGAATTGATAGGGAGGCTGTGGACTGTTTTAAGATTATGGACTTGATGGCAGGTTACTAAAAGGAGTGAAAACTTTTTATGTAAACATTAGAGCATGTGTAAGAGTGGGAAATACTGTGAGTGATTGGTTTTCTGTGAGAGTGGGGCTGCGGCAGGGATGTGTGATGTCGCCTTGTTTGTTTAATATTTATGTGGATGGTGTTGTAATGGAGGTGAATGCGAGAGTGTTAGGTGGAGGACTGAGTCTGGTGAATGTTGATGGTAGAGAGTGGAATCTGAAGCAGCTGCTGTTTGTGGATGATACTGCACTGGTGGCTGATTCAGAGGAGAGTTTGAGTCAGTTGGTAGAGGAGTTTGGAAGAGTGTGTGAAAGGAGGAAATTGAAAGTAAATGCGAATAAGAGTAGAGTGATGAAGTGTACGAGGTTGGTAGATGGTAGGAGGATGAATTTAGTTTTGAATGGTGAGTTGCTTGAGGAGGTAGAGTGTTTTAAGTATTTACGGTCACATGTTGCTGTGGATGGAAAAATAGATGCAGAAGTGAAGTTTCGAATAAATGAAGTAGAAAAGATGCTGGGAGGAATGAACAAAAATGTTTAGATGTCATTTGCATAGAATGGATATAAAGAGAAGGCTATATGAGGGTATTGTGGTACTGACTGCGTTATATGAGGCGGAAACATGGAATGTTGGTGTAGCAGAGAGGAAAAGTTTGAAGGGGAGTGACGCGTATGGATCGAGTGAGAAATGATGAAGTGCGAAGGAGAATAGGGGTTGTTCAGGAGATGGATGATCGAATTGAGTGGAGGGTGTTGCGACAGTTTGGGCATATGGAGAGAATGGATGGTGAGTGATTGGTGAAAAAGATAACTAGATCTGATGTGAGAGGTGTAAGGCTGAGAGGAAGACCACGAATAGGATGGATGGACAGTGTGAAGAGAGCATTGGATGTGAGAGGGATGTCTGTTGATCAAGGAAGACTGGCTGTGCGTGACAGAAATGAATTGAGAGAAATTGTGAATGAATAAATGATGACACAACCTTGAGGGGATATTCTTCTGCATTTTGCCTGATCAGATTATCAGGTCAGGTGCGGGTAAGGGGATGGGTCCATTACGATGTGGCAGGGGTAGACCAGCTCTGCTGTCGGGCCCTGCTGCGGATGTCATTTATTGCACTGCACAGTTGACCCTCGTGCGGTGTGGTGCGGTGAGGATCTGTCCCTTCTCCCCTTTGGGGCTAAGATGGGAATGAACGTATTTCAGTGGATGAGTAAATTGGGAGTGTGTCGTCCTGTCTCGGCTACCTCACTTTGCTTGGGGGAAGCAGCCTAGGTATATGTATGTATGTACGTATATTATTTCTAAGATGGAACACTTCCTATCCATTTCTCAGTTATCTGAAATCTCCATTCTAGGCGATTTCAATGTTCACCACCATCTCTAGCTCCCCCCCGTCCTTTCATTAATCCATTTGGTGAACAAACCTACATCTTTTTTTTATCCTTAATGACCTACAGAAGCTTGTACAGTACCCTACCCGCATCCCTAACCGCCTTGCAGGGAATTCCAATATACTTCAACTCTTCCATACAACTAAGCCTTCTGCTTACACTGTTAATCGTTTTTCTCCATTGGGATCCACCAATAACAACCATTTTACCTTAACATGTCCCATCACTTCAGGAAAACCTGTCAACCCTCCCAAGAAGCAGCGGCTGTAGCACTTTGAAGTTACTGGTTGAGAGGCCCTCAGGCAGTTCTCCTGTTGTGTTCAAGACTGTGCTTCTCTGTTACACTCTGTCTAGGTAAACTCTGTAGCCTTTGTCTGTCAACTTGTACCTTTCCTTCTTGCTGGAAGTTTGTACTCATTTAGTCTGGTCCAAAGAAGGGTAACCATTCCCAGTCCTCTAACTATAGGCGAATTGCTTTAACATCCTGTATTTCTAAAGTTTTAAAATCTGTTCTTAAAAAATAAATAAATAAATAAAGTGTCTTTCCTATCACAACTTTCTTTCCGATTGCAAGAATGGGCTCCGCCTGGGACACTCCACTAACGATCTTCTCACCTTCCTTTCAGACTCCCGGTCATCCTCCTTTCGGGACTTCGGCGAAAGCCTTGTCATTGCACTTGACATCTCAAAGATTCTGATTGAGACTGGCTTAAATCTCTATTTTTCAATCTGTCTTCTTATGGTTTCTGTCATTCTATCCGTGCCTTCATCTCCTGTTTCCTTCATGGTCGCTCTATAGCTGCTCTTGTACGAGTAAACGACTAGAGCTATCAACAGTTGTGTTCCTTTGGGTTCTATCATCAACTCTCTTTCCTCTCTTCATCAATGACCTTCTGTGCTGTACATCTAACCCTATCCACTCATACGCTGTTGGCTCGACCCTTCACCATTCCATTTGCTTTTCGCACCGGTCATCTAAGCAGTTCCTTCAACAAACAAGGGACAAGCTATGGCACACCCAGTGTCTGATCTAGGTCATATTTCTGATTGTGACAGAAGTAATATTGTTTTTAATGCATCGAAAACTCAACTGTTATATATTTTAACCCATCCAACATATTTCTACATCATTACTGAACATATCGGGGTTTCATTCTCTCGGGATTTATTTTGGAAAGATCATATTACCCCTCTTTGTAAAATCTGCTTCCAAGTGATAAGGTATGCTAAACCGACTCTGTGCCTTCCTAATGACTGCATGTTATTAACTTTATACAGGGGTTTGATTCATGCCTGTGTAGTGTACAACTCTTCTGAGTGAGGAGACTCACCACATAGAGGTCTTCTCAACACGGTGGAGTCAGTGACTTTTCGTCTCATTGACTCTCTTCCTCTTACTGGCTTCCTTCAACCTCTGTCTCTTCAACACATTGTTCCATCTTCATCTCTTGTCTGTCGCTACTTCAGTGGTCACGGTTCCCATGAACTGTCTGCTTGCATCCCTCCGGGACTACAGTGGGTGCATAGACCCGTCTAGAAGCAAACTCTCATTCCTTTTCTGTCCATTTCTCTAACTAAGAAGTTAACCATTACTCCCAGTCCTTCGTGTATGCAACAGGTCAACTCTGGAACTGGCATCTTCTGTCTGTAATTCCTAGTACCTATGATCAACAGTCTTTTTAAAAGCAATGTGTCCTGGGATCTGGAAATGAACGGATCTTAAATTTGGCTCTCTGCTATTTTGTTTTTATTTCCTGGAGGGACCAGTCTTGCTGCCTCCTGCCTTTGATTCCTTCTTCCTTGTGTTAAAATAATATTCACAATACAGAAAATTTCAAATCCATTTCAGCTCAGTTGAACAGTTATCTTCAGGCTGGGTAGTTGATTTCGCTAGTACCCAAGGACACTCATTCCTGTGTTATAAATAAACCAACCTTGCCCAAACTAAACTAGTACTTTTTAGCCCAACTGATAGACTAATGTGACCAGACTGATGGGTCAGTTTAACTAATACACAAAGAGGCTCAGTCGTACCTCATAGCTAAGGTTCACAAAATTTCACCTTTCTCAAATTTTCGAATCAAGCCTTAGGAACAATTGTCGTGCCGCTACCCAGGTGTCGTTACGGTATTTCTCGGGAATATATTCTCCCGTATTTAATAATGAATGGTAACGTGGTCTAAACCCGCCTCGACACTGGCAACGCGCGACATGGGGGACTTCACTAACATGCCACTACACACATGTACTTAGAACTGGGAACTGGAAAAAGTGAAAAAGTAATATGGCTTTTCTAGGCTTTAATTACAAAATAGTATTTACAAAAATCTACAAATAACTCTGAGGTAATTCCCACCTCATTTCACTTCACGTGCAAATGTGCCAAAAAACCGCACATACACGTCTACTCTTAAATCACTTGAATACTAACACTATTTTAATAAAGCAAAGCCAGTCTTGTAAAAAATCACTAGAGCTGTTATATATATATAGCACTCTTTACTCATTCATATATATGAAATCACTGTTACATCAGTATAAGAAAAACACACTTAAGCATTTAAAATCTTAACTCCTTCCATTTCAAACTAGGAGTCCTTACTAGTTCTTAACTCCTTCCGTTTCTAAATAGGAGTCCTTACTAGTTCTTAACTCCTTCCGTTTCTAAATAGGAGTCCTTACTAGTTCCCAGACGACAGACAAATAAATAGCACTGCTAGTCGGTTGTACGCGCGGTCACAAAGCATGTACTTTCACTTACTACCAGTAGTGCTCTCATTGCTGACTCCCTGGAACTTTACGTTGGCTATACAGCGACGTCTCTGCACCAAGCACGTCGACTGCCTCACCGTTCCCTAGGACTCTCCTCCAGGCTCTAGTCTGAACTGAGGTCTGTACCCCTTTCTGGCCTCAGAAAGTTGCCGATATTCGCCAGCGGGTCATGTGGGGTGTGGTGGGTGATGACTTCACCCACTCACCCAACACCCTCATCCACATATCACCCGCTTCATCCACCGTAGAGGCCCTATCAGACTCGCTGCATCAGCTCGGTTCCCACACCGCAATATCCCGTAGTCAGCTTACGCTCTCACGGTCTGAACTGCCTAGCCAACACTTTTCCTGTGTAAACAACTTGACCAACACCACCTGCACTACCCCTCTCTCTCTCTTCCTCCTTCCTCCAGTTATCTCTTTCTCTCAACCTCTCTTCCTTATTCCATCTCCCTATTGCCCACAGCTGTACACAGAATCCATCGAATCTCTACTCTTTCTCCCCTGTCCGCGTTTCATCCTAAACTCACTTCCGGCAGGCAGTGTCACCTGCACACTTGTATCAGCTGTGAGTCTTACATCTGCCCGAGGGGATGCATGTCGGCTTCCCGACACAATTTTACAGTAAAACAATGTAAAAAGAGAGGTGCAGAACCATAATAAGCAAGACACAGGACTACCAACAGTGAAAACAACCATCCCAATAAAGGCACATGTTCTATATATATATATATATATTTGAATTTGGTTACGAGATCTCCAGCCTGGTGTACTTATAAACGATACCGGTAAAGCAGATTTTGTGTTTCATCTACATGAGGACACTATACCAGAAGCAAGCTTTGTGAAATGTTAAACGTTTGCTCCCCAGTGTTGTCCTAATTTAAACCTTACTTTCCACATCGTCAGGGAGCAGCGCACACAAGAATATTCGATGCAATAATGTGGCGGTGTGTGCAGGTGGGTTTGATCAACAAGTGGTATGACGACATCACAGCTTACTACACCAAGGAGCCACAACGGCAGCAGGCCACTCCAGATGCAGACGATGACAAAGACAGCACGGTGGAAGAGGACAGTAAACAGGTGTGTGTGTGTGTGTATGTATGTGTACAAAAAAGGCAACGAGCCTGCAACAATTTCTCTTTCCAAAGTAAATAGAAGAAAAGAAGAGGGCAAAACTCAAGAATATTTTTTTTTCCAAAGCGTTACTAAGAGTGTGAAGAATCAAATATTCTAATATTTGGTAGACTTGTGCTACTATACAGAAGCCTAGATTATTAGAAATGAAATAACCATTAATAAAAGAGTAACACACAGAATCAGTAACAGACACATCATACACTGACTCTGTCTCGAGCAAAAATGTCCACTGTCAAGTAACGTAGAACTTTGCCCACATGTCAGAAACCTAATGTAAATTGGGGGAATACCTAGATCCCAGTCTTCCCCACCGGACGTATGAAAGAATATATTCCAGTTCATTAAATCTACCTGGATTATCTATATACTGCCTAAAGTAACATCCTGTGAAGGTTGGTCATGACCATTTGGGCCTCCAAAAGTTTGTCCCTGCGCTATTTTTTTGGAATCTTCCAGTGATTCTGTTACCTCCTTTTCCAGGATGTCTAGCTATCTTTTTGATAATCTCTGTCTGTCTATCTCTGTATCAGTTTGTTTGCATGTTTGTCTGTCCGTCTGTCGCCTGATGCCGCATCCTGTGGTGGGTGACCTTGACAAAAAAATATCTTAAACCCTAATCAACTTTGTGCAATGTCACATTTCCATTGTGTCTCTTATTTCTTCTTCCAGGTTGTGTTCAGCCTAAGTCATCTTCAGGGACCGTTCTACATGCTGCTTCTCGGCTGGTGGTGTGGTGTGCTGCTGTTCTTTATGGAGCTATATGTTACAGCAGTCAAAGCCTAAAATGACAACATTCCATTCCCGTAAATACGAATAAACATTATTATGCCTGGTTTAGCTCATTCAGAAAAATGATTAATACTCCCTCTGTGCTCGTGCACACACACACACACACACACACACACACACACACACACACACACACACACACACAAACCGCAGAACTGTTTTCTCCTTTCAGTGAGCTTTAGCAAGACATTATAACTAGAATGTAGTGCAAGCCACGAGGAAGTGCTATGTAACCGACTCTAGCAGCTGCATGAAACCACTGTCTGACTCACCCCTTCTTCATTCCTGTAACATTCGCGGCCATTCCTCTATCTTTCGCTCTGTTGAACACCACCTTTCCTCCTCTAAGCCTCTGAGACTCAGCTGTCTGAGGCAACTGACTGCAAACCCTTTTCTGTATCCTCCTACTTTCTCTATTCTCATTTCAAAGCCAAAGGTGGCTGTTTCGTTTATGTACGCAACAATCTATCTTGCTCTCGTGTTCCTGAACTTGATTCTTCTGAATTCTCTACTCTCTGGCTTCTGCTTTCCTGTCACTCTCTAGATAAATATAAATGTGTTGTTTACTTATCTCCTAATTCTACTGACTATCAAAAATTCTTTAACTATCATACTTCCACGATGGAACAAATTCTATCCATTTCTCCTTTCTCTCAAATCTCCATTCTAAAAGATTTCAATGTTCACCACCACCTCTATCAATGTTCACCACCACGTTTGGCTCTCCTCTCTTTTCACTGATCCATCTGGTGAACAAGCTTACATCTTTTCTATCCTATCTATTTCTCATATCCTCTGACTAATGCAAGAAAGCCTTGGTTTAACCCATTACGTCCTGACCGATTTCCAACCTATGATACCCCAAAATTCCTATCATTTTTGGAAACAATTTTTATTGGGTCAAACCTTCGCTTTTGGTGAGAAACATCTAAAATTCATAGAGAAATCGCGATCCTGTGGTTAAAAATGTTGATAAAGGTATCGTGCAACCTTACGTTTTCCTTCTTTTTCAGGGTACCTGGCTAAAGAAAACTAACTATGGAAGGGTTAACTAATTCAAGCCACTTTCAATTACGTATTTATTTATGCATTTGGTACGAATTTATGTGTAGTAACAGACTATATTGGTTTTCACACATTTATATGGGCAATAGAAGCATTGTTCAGTCACCAAACACATCTACATATGGCACCTTCCTTTATGACATTATCACCTCATCACCTCTGTTTGTTTCTTGCTCTAGCTTCTTTATTTCTTTGTCCTCCACCTGAAGAATCACTTTCACTGTGAATTTCGTCACTGCAGAGACCATGGGGGCAACATACCTTAACTGGCCAGCTTACTGATAACAGATGAACTGCCCTGTGCCTACCAAAAATCACCCATGAAACTTGAAAATTGTGGAAATTATGACCCTTGCAATTGTGCGACGTACCCGTACGTCGATGGGTGTAGCTGTGACAAAAGATTGCGGCATACCCATACATCGCTGGGATTCCTCGGGTTAATCACGCTTGTTCTAATGCTGTCCGCAACAAGGAGATGGCCTATAAAAGGTACCGGAGCTAACCCACCCCTGAATCACATCTTTTTTAAATATCTGTCCGGAATCGTGCTAAGTCTGTTCTTCGCTCTGCCAAAAATAATTTCATCCGTGCTAAATATTGTCAACTCTCCAACTCAAATTCTTCTCGCTCCTTATGGCACCTTGCCGAAAACCTTTTTAACAACTTTACCTCATCATCCTTCCCTCCTCTTTTCTACTGTGATGGCTCTGTAGCTATTTCTTCTACTGATAAAGCAGATCTCTTCACTCAGACTTTCTCCTCCAATTCCACCTTAGACGATTCCAGTGCTGTTCCTCCATCACTTCCCCCCTCTGACTTCCTCATGACTGACATTAAAATTTCTTCAGCTGATGTATTTTCTGCCATCACTGGCCCCAATACTAGAAGGCATATGGGCCAGATGGAGTCCCTCCTGTTGTCCTCAAAAACTGTGCTTCTGTGCTTACCCTGCCTAGGTAAACTCTTTCGCCTTTGTCTGTCAACTTGTAACTTTCCTTATTGCTGGAAGTTTGCTCTTATTCAGCCAGTCCCAAAGAAGGGTGACCATTCCCAACACTCTAACTATCGTCCAATTGCTTTAACATCCTGTGTCTCAAAAGTTTTCAAGTCAATTCTTAACAGAAAAATCTTAAATCATCTTTCCTGTCACAACCTTCTTTCTGATCGTCAGTATGGGTTCCTTCAGGGACGCTCCACTGACGATCTTCTCACCTACCTTTCAGACTCCTGGTCATCCTCCTTTCGGGATTTTGGCGAAAGCTTTGCCATTGCACTTGACATCTCAAAGGCTATCGATCGAGTCTGGCATAAATCTTTAATTTCCAAACTGCTCTCCTACGGTTTCTATCCTTCCATCTGTGCCTTCATCTCTACCTTCCTTTCTGGTCGTTCTATAGCCGCTGTTGTAGACGGCCATCGTTCTTCTCCTAGACTATCAACGTGGTGTTCCTCAGGTGTCCAATCACTAACTCTCTTCCTTTTATTCATCCATGACCTTCTAAGCCGTACATTTAACCCTATCCACTCATATGCTGATGATTCCACCATTCACCTTTCCATTCAGTTTCCGCAACGTCCATCTCAGCAGTCACTTCAACAAACAAGGGATGAGGCTATGGCACACCTAATGGCTGATTTGGCTCGTATCTCTGATTGGGGTAAAAATAATCTTGTTATTTTTAATCCATCAAAGACTCAGTTCTTACACTTATCAACCTGACAAAATCTTACTCTGGATTACCAACTAATGTTTATTAATGTCCAGCTCAGATCTGCATCATCCTTGAACATGCTTGGGGTTTCATTCTCTCGGGATTTATCTTGGAAAAACCATATTACAGGTCTTGTGAAATCTGCTTCCAAGAGATTAGGTGTGCTAAGCCGACTCCGAACTTTCTTTACCCCTGCACAGTTGTTGACCTTGTACACAGGTTTTATTCGCCGCTGTGTGGAGTACAACTCTCATGTGTGGGGAGGCTTCCCACATGCAGCTCTTCTCAATAGGGTGGAGTCAAAGGCTTTTTGTCTCATTAACTCTCCTCTTCTTACTGATTCCCTTCAACCTTTGTCTCTTCGCCACACTGTTGCATCTTTATCTCTCTTCTATCGCTACTTCA
>JAGKTI010003493.1:34872-57182 GCA_018397915.1 Birgus latro
CTACTAAACATCCTGTGGGAAGCGGTAAAGGACTAAGTGACTCTGCTGTTGAAGTGAACTAGCTGAATTATCGGTGATAATGATGGATAGTGACTGATACTTGGAGTAATGACTGAAAATGAAAGCTTCGCTCTTTACGTAGTTAACTGAACGAGAAAATGAATGCCTGGAGTGAAAATAAACTACTATTACTGAAGGAAACTTATCGATAAATAATGTAGGTATATATAAGTGTAATAAAGTACTCGGAATATAAAGTGAGTGTGTTTGTGAATAATAAATGACAGAATACCAGCAGCGAACGAGTGAGGGTGGGAGGCTGGTGGGAGGCTCGTATGTGCTCGTAATTTACATTGCTTTCACAGTGTTTTTTTTTTTTTATATAGATTCCAAACTACTTGAAAATCACTGAATAGTGTTTCTAGTGATAATATCAGGCTGTGGTAATCATATTATGGGATGTCGGGAAGTGTAAAGTGGAGACTTTGTTACCCAACTTCAGAACTCTCCACAAGTCCCATGGTAGTCGACAAAGGCTCAACAAACATCCAAGGAGAAAGCTGAAGGTATGTACCATTGCATACGTCATTATAGTATTCTAGGACTAATAACTGATTTTTGGTAAATATTTTTAAAAAGTCAGTCGGAGCGCAAATAACCCCGCAGGATGAGCAAGAACCGCATTCGACATGCCCGCGGTTAAGGGGTTA
The DNA here is from genome assembly GCA_018397915.1 of Birgus latro. Lineage (NCBI taxonomy): Eukaryota > Metazoa > Arthropoda > Malacostraca > Decapoda > Coenobitidae > Birgus > Birgus latro. Next base: position 35,583 of record JAGKTI010003493.1, read on the forward strand.
AAGTTAGTAACTAAGTGAGCTTCCAAGACTCTTGAAAGCAACTTATTCAGTTGTTCTAGGTGCTCTTTCCAAGTATCACTGAACACCATTACATCATCCAAGTACACCATATAATTTGGAAGCCCACTAACAACTCGGTTCATAAATCTCTAAGAGATAGCCAGGGCATTTTTCATTTTTGCATGGCATCACACTACAACAATAAATTTGACCATCTGCCGCAAAACACACTTCGTTTGCCTGCTGTGTCAATGGCACCTGTCACGTGCCCTTCTTAAGATTCATCTTAGTAAAGGTAGCAGGATGAAGCAATGTGGTCAACACAGTCTTCTAATCGAGGCAGGGGATATGTGTCTCTCCTAGTCTAAATATTGACTCCATAGTAGTACATGCAGAATCTCACTGCCCCATCAGGGTTAGGCTGCAGGGTTGCAGGGGGGCTGCACAGGATTACACATGGGGAGATCAGAATGTTGTCCAGCATGTACTTCAACTCTCGATGGAGGACTCCTAGGGGGAGAAACAATAAGGCAGCAAGTTAACAGGAAGCGTGTCACCCATATCGGCATCATGCTCGATCCAGGTTGTCTGCCCAGCGAACTGCCAAAGACATCCTTAAACGAAGAAAGCAGTGTTAATAGTTGCCGAGTATCATCTTCAGGCAAGTGTGAAACCTTTCCACTAAGGTACAGTCTAGCCTCAGCGTTGCTCTGCTAAGCACTCGCAGTGTTGAAATCAGTCATCATTTTGTTCACAGGTTACTAAGTCTATGGGTACCTCCTCACTCTGTTCAATCAATACTAGATGCCCTGGTACAGGGGCCTCTGGAGCATGGTAATAAGGTTTCAACATGTTAACATGTTAAAGTTAATGTTTCTTATGCCTGTCTGGGATCTCCATTATGTAATCAGCACTACCCACTTTATGCACCACAGCCGCAACACTTAGCGCCAAGAGGCTGTTCTTGAAGAGGCAATAGCACTAACACATCACCAACTTTAAACTCGCAAACGAGCTTTCCTATCATATCACCTTTTCATGCTGTCTTGAGCCTGTTTTAAGTTTTCTGTAGCCACTTCAAAACATTTAGACATCCTGTTCTTAAAATCACTAACAAATTGAAGTACACTAAGACTTGTCGTGGAATCACTAGACCAAGCCTCTTAACACGAGGCTTCCCCATGATGTATGTTTACGTGCAACGTTTTGCCACGGTGACACCCAACGACGTACCCACACGCTACGCAGTTCCAAGATCTGTCATTTGCACATTTTTCAAGTTTGATGGGTGATTATTGGTAGGCATATGTCGGAGACCTTCCTCTACCCGTCGTCAGGCAGGGATACTGCCTGGCCCCACCTGACCCCCCCTCCCCCTACACGCCATTTTCTCAGCAATTCACCTGTTAGCAGTGACCTGGCCAGTAAAGACATGTCGAACCAAGGTCTCTCCAATGACGAAATTCACGGTGAAAGTGATTCCTGAGGTGGAGGACACAGGAAGAAACAAGCTTTAGGAAGAAACAAAGAGAAGTGATGGGGTGGTAATGTCGTAAAGGAAGTGCCAAACGTTGATGTGTTTGGTGAGTGAACAACACTTATATATTTTTTTTTCTTTATGTGTCCGCGTCTGGGCATAGGCTTCACAGCCTGCTATCAAGGCCCAGTCGTCCTCCTACAATCTACATGTCACCACTTCGGCGCTTAACACCCACCGTCCATATTGAATACATGCTAGGGCTGTCTCATACAGGACTGGTGTATTGGTATTAGCGGGGTCATTTTTACGACATGTCGGCGGGTCTTCTGGTAGATCAGTAAAGCATGATTTAATGAAATTCAAATCCTTAAACTGTTCCCTGCACCAGCGAGGATTCGAACCTGGGTCCCACGGGACCGCAAGCCAACTATCTACCGATCGAGCTACCGCCTCGCCTATAATATTGTGTGAAAACCAGTATACTCTTGTGCTACACATAAATTCGTACCAAATAAATAAATAAATATGTAAGTTAAAGTGGCTTGAATTAGTTACCCCTCCCATAGTTCGTTTTCTTAGAAACCACGTATGCTCACACAGCATGGAAAGGTAAGGGTACTCTCACCTGTAGCAACATTTATAAACTCAGGAGGGCAATTTCTCTATGAATTGTCAATGTTTCTCACAAAGCGGAGGTTTGAGCCAATAAATAATTTTTTTCCAGAATTGGTCGGGATTGGGGGGGGGTCAGTGGCTGAAAATCGGCTGGGACGTGACGGGTTAAATGGTGGATTACTAGCCTCTAACCTTGAGGGCGAATACTAGCTGACTAGGGGAGAAATGCAAATTCTCTTGAGAAACTTAATGGGTGGCAAACAAGAGGAATAGCATTCCTCAATCCCAGTCTTTTGAGTGCTCCATTCAGTAATCCCGAAGCATTGTCTTAACCCGGCTCGTGCCAGCGCCGTCTTAAAACGGCATGACGAAAATCTGTGGTCAGTGCCAGTGCCATTTCAAAATGGCTAATAAAAAAGAAAATTCACTGTGACCGCATTTTTAAAGATTCGCAGGTAAAACTTGGCAGGCATGTATGGTAACTGTTCCTCTACAACGCCTCAGGTGCTCAAGGCCATACACCCACTGCCCCCCCCCCCTCACTCTGCCTGTGTGCCTCACTCAGTGCTGTACATAGTGAAGGCATGTTGTAAATATTTTCACGTAAGTGTAAGTATACATAGTGAAATCACGTTGTAAATATTTTCTTGTAAGTGTAAGGACTGTATACTCACTCATAAAAGTTCATGGGGGTCCGTGAGTCTGTGGGCCGGTGCGATCCCCACCCATTCCTATACGGTGAGTCTGTATAACGATGTGACGACGCAAACACCCATACACACGGCAGAACTGGGACTTGATGTAATAAAGTAAGAAAGGATTATGTTTGTCAATCATATATTTCATATATTATGTTATCAGTAGTCATAATCAGTTCAATGTTGTATGATAAGATATGAAAGTTAGAGCCCTTTCGATGTCTAAGTTTTCATTAAGCAAGCGAGCAATGATGACGATAGTGCAAGTCGAGAAGCAGGACAATGTATTGCGATCTGTCGTATGGTATTTATATAGTGAGTAATTGGTCAACATCAAATGACTGCACAGTGAGGATTTTGTATGTGTAACATATATACTATTTCATTTCTATATTAACAAATGGCTTTAACCTCAAATACCATAGCAGAGCGGAAACTTAACTCCTTCTCACTCGAGGCTGTTCCATTACGATTTTGGCCAACTCATATTGCTTCACTGTTCATTGTTTCGAGTCTTGGTCTGCTTAGAATGTTTTATTACCTACTGTATTATTCAGATGTGTTTTTCACTGGTTATATGGAGGCATATAGGACGAAGATATGCCAAACAACATTTATGTTCTGTGTGCGTTCAGCTCTTAATAGTTTAGAGCATTTTTCATGAGGATACGAAGCAAATTTTCGAAACGATTCAACTGCATCTCGACCTGCACTATCGTCGTCACTGCTCACTTGCTTAATGAAAACTTTGACATCGAAAGGGCTCTACCCTTCATATCTTATCATACAACATTGAACTGATTATGACTACCGATAACATATGATTGACAATCATAATCCTTTCTTACTTTATTACATCGTCACAGTTCTGCCGTGTGTATGGGTGTTTGCGTCGTCACGTCGTTATACAGACTCGTCGTATAGAAAGGGGTGGGGACTGCAGAGGCCCACACACACACACACACACACACACACACACACGGACCCCACGAACTTTTATGAGTGACAGTACATAGTGAAGTCAAGTAAATACCTTCTTGTAAGTGCCAGGACTGTACAGTTACCTCCAGTTCTAACGAGTACAGCGGGTGGTGTGTTTGGTGAAATGTGGCACCACTGTGTTTGCTTACATCATAGTAATAGTATAATAGTAAGAGAATGGGTAGACCCGGCAGAGCTTCCCCTCCGCTACAGTATCTAGTACCCACAGGAACAATGTTCTATCAAGTCATACTGTGTCTGCAAATCCAAGTGTTTGCCAGGAATGTATAGTGGAAGATAGAGAGAAAAACAGATAGTAATGCCAATGGATACCATTGCTTCTCTGACAGGAGATGACTGTGAGGCGAGGTGGAAAGGAGGGGAGGGAGGGACAGGTGGTGGGGGTGCATGTATCGAAACTTTGTTGTGTTTCGTTTAGAAAGATGAAGGGTGTGATTATACAGATGTTCTGAGGTGATCTGTAACTCCGTATGCAATAACGTGTATTGGATGAATTTAGGAGTCTTGATGTGAATGTGGTGAATAACTGTAGTCGAGCATAAATGTTAGAAGGTGTGATGTCTGGTGTCTCGAAACGTGGTTCACCTGAGTCTAGCGAGTGTGTGACTCAACTGCTGTAACATTTTTGTGGCTGAATCAGGGTGATCATAAATGATTCATGATTATGCATGTGACACAGCGGTCATGCCATGTTGTGCATCATCCAGTCTGTTTTATTACGAGACTGCAGCCTTATCAGTGACCTTGTGTAAATCTGCTGGATGACGTGGGGTAGCTTCAGAACCTGGGCGTATTTTGAGTAAAGCGCCGTGGTTGAGTTTTACCATCCAGGTGCTGGTCACCAATGTTGCTTACGTTTACTTGGACGCTCCAGCAGCACTCAACCTTTATCCTACCGTAGGTCCAGCTTATCCCTGGCTGTGTTGTACTGTATATGCCTGTATGATGACACGGTGCATAAAACACTCCTTACTTTACATATAAAATTGCATTGATCACTGCACTTCTTAATTTTTCTATTGCTTGAAAACAGAACCTCATTCAAACTGCTGGGAGGTGAAAGTGTGTTCAATAGTCAGTCAGTATAGTCACCAAAACCGCTACTTTCCTATCTTGGCATTAATCCGGAATAAGTCGGTGATGTATATTGCCAGACTCCCTGCAAACACGCGTAGACCATACGCAATTTTACACTCTCCCAGCAGCACCACGCCACCGAAATATTTTGTGTAGCCGTGGCAAAATACTAAAGCCTTGATATAATGGCAGATGACAGACAGACATGCATGGTAAAGGAAATATTGCTCCCTCTGGATGAACAGTGTGCGAGTGTAGACACACGATTAAATAGTATAATGCATCTGGAGCTAAAGAGGGCCTGGATGTGTAATATTGTATGATAACTAATATATGAATGTTTTAAAGAGTATAATATACGATTATTAATGTTTGTGGATGTTATGTCACAACTATCCAGACCAATGAAATAGCACCTCGAAGAAAGCGACATCATTTGTGGACTGGACACACATAACACCGATATTTCAAATATTATATTACAATATATGCATTCATTATACAAATACAGTATCTCATTACCTCTGCGTGATCCCTCACTATGATGCCTGCACAACATTTTCCCACAACAAGCCAATAGCTGTCCAACACTCAAAGAAGCTATAATCTTATGTAACAAGACATCTATTTATACCATGGTTTGAGAATATAATAATTGTTTTTCCTCACAATAAAACTGACTGGATGATGCACAACATGGCATGACCGTTGTGTCACATGATTAATCATGAATCATTTATGATCCCCCTGATTCAGCCACAAAAATGTTACAGCAGTTGAGTCGCACACTCACTAGACTCACGTGAACCACGTTTCGAGACACCGGACACCACACCTTCTAACATTTATGCTCGACTACAGTTATTCACCACATTGTTTGACGAGCATTAAGACTACTAAATTCACCCAATACACGTTATTGCATACGGAGTTACAGATCACCTCAGAACATCTGTATAATCACACCCTTCATCTTTCTAAACGAAACACAACAAAGTTTCGATAAATACGCCCCCACCACCTGTCCCCTCCCCTCCGTTCCACCTCGCCTCACAGTCATCTCCTGTCAGAGAAGCAATGGTATCCATTGACATTACTATCTGTTTTTCTCTCTACCTTCCACTATACATACGTGGCAAACACTTGGATTTGCAGACAAAATATGACTTGATAGAGCATTGTTTCTGTGGGTACTAGATACTGTAGCGGAGGGGAAGCTCTGCCGGGTCTACCCATTTCCTTACTATTACTGTGATGTAAACAAACACAGTGGTGCCACATTTCACCAAACACACCACCCGCTGTACTCGTTAGAAGTGGGGGTAACTGTACACCCGGCGGCAAAAGTCCTGTCGCCTCGCCCGTCTTACCGAGACCCGCGATATCCATAGACTCGAGAATATTAGCGGTAGACAACGTGCATATAATATTATCTGCCAACAGATGGCACACCGCAAGGTGTGTGGTGGTGAGGGAGGAGGGGAATGGGGGAGAGAAGGGGTTGGAGCTGTTGGGGGTCTGAAGGTTGGGGAAGGAGGGGACAATTTATTTAAATGTAATTTCCATATACTACCATCAGTTTCATAACTTTATAATGAACCGAAAAGAAAATATAACTACGTGGTAATCTGTTACGTTTGTAACATGTGGAACACAGCCTGACTAAGCCACCTTACATTTGAAAACATTTAATGGTAATTTTCGAATGAACCCACAAAATACCGTAATCTCTCTCTCTCTCTCTCTCTCTCTCTAACGTAATAAACTGATGATAAAGTGCTCCTATGTGTTTACCATGTAATTTCTGATAGTGCAACAATCAACAAGTAATTTGCTGATATGGTCGCCTTAGATGCAAGAAACAACCATTAAATCAGTGGTTCGATTAAACAATCATGGTGAAGTGGCTTGTTGAGGGTTTTGGATATAGGCCTAATCAACGGCCAGAAAGAAGTGATGTCATGGTGACCTTCTTCCACACGGACAGTTATATCCCAGCACCCTAACAAGTAAGACATGTTATATAAACGCTGTAATGCTTCTGTAGATGCAGACTATACTTCTTATATCCTTTATGTAACTCCGTACAAGTGTATTGTCATGTTATATTGGTGTAGTTTATATTTATTCATGTAACAGCTGCAGGCGAGCGTAGCCTGGTGGTTTGGTTGTTTTTCTGGTGATCAGGGCGTCACACCTTCGCGTCCCGCTGATACCACGTTACCTTGCAGGTGGGGTGGTGCTCATCCTCTTTTACTCTAGCCGTTCTATATGGTCTCTTGAAAACTACAGCGGTGGATTAGTTTTCATGTCAGCTAAAAATATCGAAATATTTATTTTACACTTTTTATAGGTATACGTATCTAGGGAGTAATTAAGAGGTAGAATAATTTGCTGGGTATTTTTTTTCTTTCTGTGAAGAGCACATGCCCCAAAAAATATTAATGCTATTTGTGATTACTTGCCCAGAGGCATGGCTACAGTTAGAGCGCACTCTGTGGAGGTCATCTCTGAAATAGGGCGAATCACTGGACTGTGGGAAAGTGGTATGCCCACGCTAGATATTGCGGCTACTACCGTACTGGTGTATCACAAAGGACCGTTCAAAGGTGCATTAAACGGTTCCGGGAGGAGGGATCGCTTAAAACTGAACCAAGGAGGGGAAGGCCACGGATTTCTACACCTGACGATGATGCCCGTCTCCTTACCGCAGTGGAAAATCAGCCATTAACATCGGCAGTTCACCACACCCGTAACCTTAAGCTTCCTTGCCATCCTAGCACAGCAAGGCGGCAGATCCACGAGGCAAATATTCATTGCCGTATCCCCGCCATTAAAGCATTATTAGCACAACAACAAAAGGGACGTCGCCTTGGATCTGTGCTTGAGAATCTATGCATGGATCACTCCTTTTGGAAAAATATCTTCGCTGATGAAAAGTATTTTACATCAGTAGAAGCACGAACACGGCACTGCTGGAGGAGGGAGAATACCAGGCATCATCAAGTTAATATTAAGGATAGAGCCAAGAGTGGACGAGTGGGTGTTAATTTCTGGGGTTGGATGTGGGCTGAGGGTCCAGGGGAGTTAATAAAATTATCAGGAAGATTCACAGGCAATGATTATGTAAAAGTGTTGGATGATGTTCTCGTGCCTACAGTGAGACGTATGGCTATTCCCCACCCACACCCTATCGTTCTAGTGCACGATAAGAGCCTCATCCATACCAGCAGTGTGGTTAGAGAATGGTTGGAACAGCATCCAGAAATAGAAGTAATAAACTGGCCAGCAAAAGGGTGCGACATTAATCCCTCTGAGAACCAATGGTCAATTATGGTTCGTGACTGGGATGTGGGCGAACAACGAAGCAGCCAAGCAATCGAAACGAAAGCCTTTGAGGTGTGGGAATCAATAAAGCGTCGCCCTAATATATGAAGGAATCTTGTTCAGAGAATTCCTAAACGTCTACATGAGGTGTTCGATGCTCATCCTACTAACTTGTATGCAATACCCTGTATATGACGGTTTATTTACATTGTATGCTGGTATAATACATCAATATTTACTGTGGTGGCTGGTCATCCTACTGAGGAGTGTTATACTGTCATATTATATTACATACTGGTATAATAAATCAATATTATCTGTGGTGGCTGGTCCTCGTACCAACGAGTGTGTAGTACCCTATACATTACTGTTTATTTAAATTATACACTGGTATAATGAATCAATAACTTCTCTTTTCACTGGTTTACCTACTCATCAGTAGGGAATATAACCACAATTTGCCGCGATTGGTTATACTGTATTCTTCTCCAAACGTTATGCCTGTCCTGGGATTTGCCTATACATTTATATAAATGTAAATAAATCTACAGAGATATAATAATGTTTATTATCAAGGTCATTATTACTACTTGTATGAATGACATAATCATCTTTAACGAATATGAGAATTATTAAGGTAATTAAAATTAATATTACTAAAAATACATCGATATGAATGTGCAGCCAACCCATACATTAGTATGAAGCTGACAACAGAATCGTATTAGCATCACCGACATTTAATTACGTGAATGCAGACATTACATCCAGGATTGCTTCCACCTGTGTTAAATGATGGGCACCTATGTATTCACAAAAAAATAAAATATATTTGATAAAGATCAAACTTTACAAAATTCCACTCATTCCTCACTCCCCCTATATCCCCCCCAGCAGCTCCATCTCCTCCTCTTCCCGCCCCATTCTACTCTCACCACCACACACCTCACAGTGTGCCATCTGTTGGCCGAAATATGCACGTTGTCTACAGCTAACATTCTCGAGTCTATGGATATCGAGGGTCTCGGTGAGGCGGGCGAGGCGACAGGACTTTTGGGGCCGGGTGTACATAGTGAAGTAAGGTTGTACCTACAAGTAAGTGTAAGGCAATGCATTCACAGTGAGAGAGAAACGCAAATTGTGACAGAAACGCAAATTGTGACAGATGTTGAAGTAATAAGTAATCAGGAAAGTGTACTGAACATTGTTATACTTTCCCAGCATAAATACCTGAGTCTACCTTAGATAGAAAACGGCTTTCTCTCACCTACGTGGTGAGCGTGAGAGAGTGGGAATACCTGTATATTAGTATGCAAGACTCAATAAAACCCATTTCCGAGCTTCGATGAGTATTTTAATGGTGAAATTCGTTGTTTTCACATCAAAATCTATCATTTTAGCCCCCTCCCCAAAAAAAAGTAAAAAAATGGCCAGCACGGAGGCGACCCATAGGGCTGGCACACAGGGTAGCGGTCTGGTGGTAACTCTCTAGGGCAACCTGGCTCTCAGGGTGGTAAGCACTGCTCTTCACACAGATGATACTGAGCTGGGCCATAGACAGCTTGATGGCTTTTGAGATAAAAGAAGACCCTTTATCAGACTGAATCTCCCTCAGAAACCCGAACTCTGTAAAGAAATGAAGCAATGCCCGAACAACCATTGTAGACTATATGGAACGAATGGGGATAGCCTCGGGGTATCTAGTGGAAGAATCAATTATGGTTAACAGGTACTCACTACCAGGATGTAAGAGGCAGGGGTTCCTCCATGTTAACTACAATACAAGTAAATGGAGGGTCAAAGGCAGAAATGTTAATGAGAGGTGACTTAGGTATGAGTTGATTAGGCTTCCCCAAAAGCTGGCAAGTATGGCAGCACCTCAAAAACGGCCTCATCTGCAGCCATGCGCAGCTAGTGGAACTCTGCACGCAGCCTCTCTAGGGTCTTCCTCACGCCCATGTGACCTGAAAAGTGGGCACAACGAGCCAACAACAATTCGTTTCTACAAGCACTGGCCACAACAATCTGATGACACTCCCACACTTCATTGTCAACACTGACATACATGGGATGCCAGATCTTCACAATATTCCGTCTTTCACATAAAAACAACTGCTTTTATCGATGGTCCAGTCTTCCCCTTTAGAACCTTCAGCTTCAGTCTCTCAACATTCATCTCCAAAATGGGAACAGGAGATTTATTGTAGTGAATTCATGAACGTATCTTCCCGAAAATAGGAATTGTTGGAGCCTCTCTTGTTGGTGTCCTATTGGTGTTCTAGGTTGCCATCTCTGGGCAAGTTTCCGCTATGGGCGCAGGATCATTAGACTACTTTTCACTGCGTAACACGTTGTAGCAGATCTGCTCCGCCCAGGCCATGGATCTACTCACAGCACACATATTGAAACATCCACGTCCTCTTACTCAAGCTGTGGAGACTCATTAGGCACAGGCATCGTGGACAAAACACTTACTCTTACCTGCTAAATCATTTCCCAGCAACAGGTAAACCACTTGAAGAGGAGAGTAAACTAGCCTGAGGTGTGCTTGCCGATCAAACAAGTTACATTTCAAGTCTCGAGTTTCACAAGGATAACCTTTGCGCCAGTTACTCCTTGAGTCAACACAAACTCCTTAGTTGGACATTTCAGGGCTTTCCCACAATGACAGTATAGCTCCAGTGTCATGTAGAATTCTCACAGGAAATTCGGCTGCATCCAACAGTACCATGCCAGAATACAGTTATGGAGCAAAAGAGGAGGCAGGGGCAACGCTTCTAGCTGCCCCCTGAGCAACATCTGCAGAAGGTGAAGTGGCATCAGGATCGGGTGAGGGCGTACCACCTCCTGCCTGCAATTCAACAGTGGGCTCCTTATCCCCATCCTCTGAAATAACAAGTTGAGAGGGGGAAGAAACACAAGACTCTCCAGTCACATTTAGGCCTGGAAGACATACAGGAGTCATCACTGGTCCTCCTCGAACAAGGTTGACAGGCTTAGATGGAACGTTCTTATTAAAACACTTTTCATCACTGTGATCTGGATGCTTACAGTAAGTACAAAAGTGATAAGGGCGCCTGAAAGAACTAGAGGAGATATTAAAGGATTCAGAAGAGGGATTAGATTTGGAATTCATGGATAAGTCTGGCTTACCCAAGTGTTGGTTGCTCTGCTGAGGGGTACACTTCTTAGAGGGAAAATTCCTAGAGAATTCCTAAAGTTTATTACCATATTTGTGCAATACATAATCGTCAGTAATGACAGCTGCTTCAGAGACTGTTTTAACTTTCTTGTCTGATAAATGAACCGTTAATTCTCTACCTAATTTATCCAGGAAATTCTCAAAGATTACAGTATCCCTCAACCTATTACAGCTTGGGTTATAACAGCATGCCACATTTTCACTACGAATCCACATTTGGAAAGTGTCACTAACATGTCTAGGAAATTCTAAGTAAGACTCTTGAGGGTGCTTCTTAGTATTCCTAAACCACTGACGGTATACCTCAGGTGTTAATTCATAAGCATGTAAACTTGAACTCTTCAAAACCTCGTAATCTAAGCATTCTTCAAAACTTATGCTATCAATCCCTCTTAGGGCCTTGCCTTTAAGTACAGTATGAACTAGGTCACTTATTACCAACAGCAATAATTTCGAATCGTGAGACGATCTCTAAACAAAACTCTCGTCAAAAGAAGGTATATACTAATTCAGTGGGATCAAGAACTGAAACCTGAGGAGGAATGGGAAGAATTTGACTGGCCTTATGAGGGTCTCATACGGTACTCATGACCAAATTTCATTACTTTGTTCTAACATTGCTTGTTCCCTACCTTGCTCTGTCCCTGCCTGTTCACTAGCATGCTCTTGTTGCCATCTCTAACTCTAGATTCATTTGCTCTAACTGAGCCTCGGGTTCCCAAGTAGCTTTCTCTTACCCGATATCCTTGAAATATGTGTTAGGGAGAGGGGAACTCCAATCTTCTCGACTATGCCAAGGGGAATGAAGCTTTGACTTTGTAACACCGTCAAGTACGGATAAGAAATTTACATGAGCTCCTCCAGAACAATATGAAAAGGGTCAGTGGGAGAGCTGGGAGTTACGGACTCCATGACATGCAGAGGTGTATGGTATGTAGGAGGACTGCTGGGCCTTGATAGCAGGCTGTGAAGCCTATGCCCAGAGTCAGAAAAAAAATCCAATAAGTAAATGTAAGCACTTAGGGAATATGACAACTTACATAAACTTTCTTAAATTCTACAAAACCCGGTATTGACAATCCTGGCAGGAGGTGACCATTTTGTTACGACAAGGTGGGGGCCAAAGGTCGATCAAGGTAAAGTGCACGATGGATATTTTAGAGTCAAAACTGAGCTGCTAACCACACCACGTTGTAAGCTCAAAAGGGGAAAACAGGAATAAGGTCTAAACAAATAGCAATGACAAAAAGGAGGAATGAAATAGGCAGTAAAAACTTAAATGACAAAAAGGAGGAATGAAATAGTTAATAAAAACTTAAACTTAACACTAACTTAAAGTTACAAGAACAAAATCATACAGGTTCAAACAGGACTGTCAAACTAAGGGTTGCATAAATTATCCAAGTTCCAAACATTAAAAATAAAGGTAAACTAAAACACCGAAACTAGCTCAGGGGTTGCTAAACCTCCGGTGGGCACGAGTATAAAATTAAAGATACGAACTCTTGACACTTGAATAAAATTGATGACATTAACAGAAATAACTAGTGACTCAAAATTAGCAATTCTTATGGATCAAATAATTATAACCCTTAAGTATAACCTAATATGTAGATCATGTGATAACACTCTTAATTGCTAAACATTAACTCAAGTGTGGAAGCTGGTCACTTCAAAATTGTATATACAAGGTCCCAAAGCAGGGCACACAACCCCTCCGGTTTAACTCCTACGCACCGGCTGACATGTATAGCCGTCACGATTCAGGGCACAGAGCACCGCCGTTTGACGGGATTTGCCGCAAGCATCTTCCTGCCACCCTTTGAACTTGCGACCATTTTCTATGACACCCATAGGGTAGGTAGTTCCCGAAGGTACCCCATGGATGTGTGGCTCAGTCTGTACACGACACTGGTAGAGTGAGGAGCCATGTCTTCATCATCGTCATCATCCAATTCCATCCCACCGCATGCAGGGCCGATTGCATCATCGACCCCCGAGAACCCGCCGAGTCCCATCGACGTACGATGTACGTCGCAGCTTTTTTCCGTGGACAGACCCAACGACGTACATCGTACGTCACGCAGTTGCAAGGCCCATTGTGTGCACATTTTTCAACATTCGCGAGTGATTTTTGGTAGGCAAATGTGGGAGACCTTCCTCTACCTGCTATCAAGCGGGGATATTGCCTAGCCCCCCTGACCCCCCCTTCCCCCCCACCCCCCCACACTGGGCAATTCACCTGATAGCAATAACATAGCCAGTAAAGGTATGTTGCCCCATGGTCGCTCTAATGACGTAATTCACGGTGAAAGTGATTCCTGAGGTGGAGGACAAAGAAGCTAGAGGTAGAAACAAACAGAAGTGATGAGGTGGTAATGTAAAGGAAGGTGCCATATAATGGGGTTTGGGGTAAGTGAACAATGCTTATAAACGCCTATATTATTGTGTGAAAACCATTATAGACTTTTACTGCACACAAATTCGTACCAAATAAATGAAATAGATACGTAATTTAAAGTGGCTTGAATTAGTCAACCCTTCCATAGTTCGTTTTCTTAGCCAGGTACCCTGAAAAAGAAGGAAAACGTAAGGTTGAGTGACACCTGTATCAACATTTTTTTACCTCAGGATCTTGATTTCACTATGAATTTTCGATGTTTCTCACCAGAAGCGAAGGTTTCAGCCAAAAAACAAAAAGTCGAAAATCAGTCGGGATCTGGGGGGTAGGCTGGGTAAAAAACCGGTCTGGACTCGGCGGGTTAATGCCAGTGAAAGGGCTCAGTAACAGTGCCATCGGTCGTTCCTTGGATGACACCGTGTCATCACGGACACTTAGTGAGAGTATGTCTTCGGAGGGGAGAAGGAGTTACCATGTGGAAAGTGAACTCTCTCGCCCTCCGACCCCTTCCCTCTCTCAGACTCCTGAAAAGGTTTCAAACTCCTGCAGGAGGAGGGCAGGGCCTTCATCAGTGATGAGTTCACTGAGAAGCAGGACGTGGATGACCCAGCACACCGAGCAGATAAGCGTGGATTTGGCGGTCATCTGTGAAATAAACGCTGATGAGCTGACTCACTGCCACGCTCGCCACCTGCTCGCCGTCATCTCGCCCTCGAACATCCACCTTCTCCTTAGCCAAGTACTTCAAAGGCAGAGTCACCACAACTAGGCCCTTCAGGAGTGGAATTTTTCACATAGGCCCTACGTGGTGTTACTCAGCAGCAAGCGCCTCCCCAGGGAAGGCCCGTGTCAGGTGAGTCATCACCCCTTTACTCCCCCACCTCCCACACCTCTACGTCTCCTTCCCCCTCACCCTTTTGCCCGTGGGCGTGCACGTGGGTATGCACGCGGGCGTGCACACATGCAGAAAAAACGTGCTGCACATGGCAAACGGCCCACTTTACCAGGTGTGAGTAGAGTGGATACTTTTGTCTGGGAGGATGGAGCAGGATTTGAGCCCTCTGTGTCGGTCTTTGATGAGGAAGGAGCAGGTGTTCAGGAGGTTGAGCTTTCCCCCAGGCCCTGGACTATTAGCAGTATTTTCAGGACGATATTCACGACAGCAATAGTGCAATACCTGGTGGAAGAAATAAATTTCCACCAGGCTCTGTGTGTGCAGTGGCTGGACTTGGCTGCCAGTGAAAGCACGCACATGAGGGACTTGCAACCTGTGAAGGTGGGGGAGTTGTTTGTGTGGCTAGCCCTAACCATGTTGATGGCGCACATAAGAAAACTTGTGCTCCATGACTATTGGTCGGTAGACGAACTCGTGGGCACACCTGTCTTCGGGAAGTATATGGCCCACGACAGGTACCTGGCCATCCTAAGGTTCCTCTATTTCAATAGAAATTATGGGCCTGCACTGAACGACAGGTTGTGGAAAATTAGACCCATTCTAACAATGCTCAAGGAGTAATTTTTCCAGGGTTTTTCGTCCTTTTCAGAAAGTGGTAACTGACGAGTCGCTGGTGTTATTTAGGGGCAGGTTGGCATTTATTCAGTATGTGCCGTCCAAGCGTCACCAGTTTGGGCTGAAATTCTTTGTCCTTTACGACTACAAAACTGGATAAATGCTCGATGTGACAGTTTATTCGGCAACGGATGTTGATATACCTAGTGACGATCCTCACTGTTTCTCGGCATTAGTCGTGAAAGTGCTGATGGAAAGTTATTTCAACAGGCACCACATTCTGTACACCGATAATTATTACACTGCCCCGGCTTTGACCAAGTATTTGATTGAACATGGTACTGGGCCTTGTGGAACTGTTCGGGCAAATAAAAAGAATTTCCCTGTATTCCTAGCAAATACTGAGAAAGGAGCCCTTCTTACCAAGAAATGTGGCAACATGTTAGCCCTTCTCTGGCATGACAAGAGATTGGTTAACATGTAAACAGTACATAAGGGTGTGTTTGAGGAAACGGGAAAACAGACTACAGGACAAGGGAACCCGTGTTGAAGCCAGATGCTGTTAACGATTATCATATCAACATGCGACTTGTTGATAAATCGGACATGCAAATTGGAGAGGTTGATTGTACCTGCAGGAGGTACAAGAAGGCGTTTTTTACACCTTCTTGATATCACTGTCCTGAACAGTTTATACTGTTCAAGGAGCTCGTCAGGAAACCTTTCTCTCTATGAGAGTTTGAGAGAGAGATTGCACATGAACTCCTTAAGAGTATTCAACTGCATTGGTGCCAGGTGCTAGGTGGGGGATGTAGACAGCGCCTACAGCAGACAGGCTAAGCTGTGCCGAATATTTCTGATGGCACAGACTGGTAGAGATTGGCTGTACCACAGCAGGTCGTAAGGCATACAAGCAGTCCCACATCTGTAACATGACCAAACACTGTCCCCCTGCACAAAAAGATACAGCCTAACAATGTACAGAGTGCAAGGTCCCCCTATGGCCTATATGTTTTTGTATCACTCCGAGCATGATTACTGAGCAGGTGTGTGGGAAAGCGTAAATAGTATAAAGGTACGCACAAGAGTGTGTTTTTTTATAAATAAGTTTAATGTTAGTTATTATATGTGATTTCTTGTAAGTGCTATGATATATTGGTAAGTGTTTTATAATAAGTTCTACAAGTGCAGTGCATTACGTGTTACTGTTTATTGGTTATTGGTGACAAAATTATTGGAAATACATTGAGTTAGCCCACCTGTTACATGAAAGAAAACCACTTGTGAGCGGGTCAGAAAGAAAATTACCTCGTTGGCTATAACTAAATTTTTTTCCCTTGATACTCAGGATAATAGTGCTGAATATGTGAGCATAAGCGTATTTGTGATGTGAAGTATAAGTAATGTAAGTTGTGTATAACATTTGTAAGATTTTCACGATGCCCCTGATTAGTAAAAATCAGTCTGAATTATAGTAGAAGTCCAGTAATTACCTCATACTCAACCATACTACGTGAAACAGCCACTGCATTGTCAAAGTGCAATTTCCCGTAATTGTTATGTTAAGTGCAATCATAAGTGTCGTAGTAGAGGGAAATTATTGTAACGGATACAAGAAGTGAGTACAGGAGAACAAAAAGCTACAGTATTTCATTTCCCACACACCTACGGGGCATAGTGACACTATGAAACGGGCGGAAAACCCTTTGGGGAGCCAAATGGAAGGGTGATGAGTCATTCTTACGACGGTGAGTAAGTAAAAAGACGAGGATCTAGTGGAATTTTCCACATTTCATCCAAGAACACCCTGGCAGTGTTACAATCACCACTCCGGTCAGTGCTGCCAATGCTATCCAGTGAGTCCAAGGTTACTGCCAGTGGCGGGCACTCAGAACCAGCCCGCCTAAGCATGTAAAACCGGTCGTCTTCAACTCATCGATGGGACCACCTGGAGACCTCGAGTTACCTTCATTTGAAAGAGGATGAGTTGATGAGTCTTATGTATCTTTATTTTTTCTCTAGCTGTAAGAGTTTGGCAAATATTAGGGTTTGATATAAGAGTATTTTTCCCAGAATCTCGGAAATTACCCATATGGAGAAGTGGGCGATGGTAGAATTGAATTGAAACAGTCTACTGACTAAAATAAGTCAAAAGGATGAAGATACATTTTTTGTTCTCACCCTGTACAGTGTTGGTCCCTCAGGAGGGATGTTCATGAATTAATATACAACATCTTATTAACTAACATGTATATAATATACATTTAGATACAAAAATCAAGCGAGTGAAATCATACATACGTCAAGGAACAGAAATAGGTGAAATGTGGAAGCGGCCAGCGGATGAATGGATGGATGGATCCCCAAGGCAGGGTGAGGAGGATTTAGCAGTGACCTGCTATCCAACCCTTCCCCCTCCCCAATACCCTCTAGGGTCCCCAGCCACTCCATCCCCACCGCACCCTCACTTCACTATAGCCTCACTACACATCTGTATTTACAATGCCCTATCACTGGCTAGGACATATTTTAACTTCTAAGGAGTTATATAATGTAACGCTTTTATACTTTAGGTATGTACAGTACACACACATTGCAGAAACACAAACTTACAGATAATATATTATATCCTAGGAGCAAATCTTTTTATATTTTTGTAAGATGTCTTCAATCTTCTCTTTTTTAATCATTCAGATTACCTGTTCTGTTACATCAGTAATATCCCCATTCCTATATATAGAGTGAGGAGAGGACAGCGTAGAACATAGTGTTGTAGTGTGTGGCCGTCATTACCACCACGCACCCTACATTTTCTGTCTGCTTCAGCCACAGGGTAGCCATATTCCCAAAAGTACTTATACCCTAATCTCAGCCTCATGGTTACTGTATCAAATAATATGTTTCTGTGCCTCTCATACACAATGCCTGTGTCTTGATTGACGTGTGTAGTGTCTAAATGTTGAGCTGTTTTCGTACAACACTGTTCTTTTTTCCAGTGCAGTGGTTTCTTACTCTTCACGTATTAAAGTTCTTAGCTGACGATTCGTCAGAGAGCAAGGTATGTCTATATTTTTCCTGCCTGTTGCATTTTTGGCCAAAACGTCTACTCTTTCATTTGGAGGTATACCTACATCGGACGGTAACCAAGTGAACATGACTTTATTTCCACATGACTTTATTAACATTATTTTATTCTTACAGGCTGAGGTTAGTGAATCATACTCAGGATTATGGCTGTTTAAGGACTCTATAGCACTCCTGCTGTCAACAAACATATAAACATCCTTTCCAACAGAAGTAACCTTAGACAGTCCCAAATTTACGGCCTGCAACTCAGCTTGGGTGGACGAGATGTGGTCACCTAGTCGTAGGTAGGCTGAACTCTTCCTCTGTTTTGTTTCCATCGGTGTACTCTGTTATTAGTACTGTACATCCCGCCTTCCCACCCACACTCACAGACCCGTCACAGTACACATGCACACTGTTCACCCTTGGCAGCTTGTTGATAATGCCATTGTATATGTGTTTCAGTTCACCTGGCATATAGTGCTCTTTTTTCTTTACTAAAGGTTTGATATTTTCCTCCACTGAGTCCTCCTCCCAATGTGGATGGTTAAGTTTCTCGCCCTGCAGTACTGTACAGTGCTCTTGCAACTTATATACTTTCTTTAATTTTCTTAAAATACTCTTGTTTTATTCTTTCTCCCAACATTCACAAAGCATTGTCTTAATTCTTCACCACTTCCTGCCCTAATTAAGGTCATCACATTCCTAACATTAATTTCATTTATTATATCGTGGACACTTGGCAGATTCAATTCCATCCTCATTATCTCTACCATGGCATTCTTCTGACACCCTAATATGACACGCATAGCCTCATTCTGGATCAGTTCTAATTTCCCCAGCCTCCCTCTACCTATTACAGACAGCACTGGTGCAGCATAGTCCATCAGTGACCTCATTGTGCTGATGTATATCATTCTTAACACTGGGATGCCAACTCCTCTTCCTGCCTAGCCAAAGATTTTAGCGGCTGAAGCCGAGACTTGCACAAAGTAGCACTATGTTTTATCTCAGCATCTTTTCCTTTATCTGAGTACCCTACATAAACACCAAGGTATTTGTACTCTCGTACTCTTTCTAATTCTTTCCCATTTAATGTGAGCCTGACACCACTACGCTGTCTACACTGGTATTTAGTTTTACTTTCATTAATCACCAGCACGATGTTCCCAGCTGCTCCGGTGCTGTTTGCATGCTAGGGACCGACTTACTTTGTATGAGGATGTCATCTGCGTAGACGATGGGTTGCACACACTGAGGATACTTGTCTGATGCAAGTCTGTTCATGAGGACATTGAAGAGAGTAGGGCAGAGTACCCCTCCCTGTGGTGTCCCCAGTTCCAGTGATACTTGTTCCGACAAGTATCCCTGGTACCACACCTTAGCCTTCCTATCACTAGGAAGATAGTCAGCTATCCAGTGCAACATTCGACCTGACACTCCAAGATTTGCCAGCTCATACACTATTATATCAGCGTTAGCTTTGTCAAACGCTCCTTCAAAATCTACAAAAACTCTACATTTTTCATTTGCATATGAGATACATTTCATTATACAGTGAGATGTACACCCACGGGCAAATGTGTTGACGCCTTTCCACCCTCACTGTGATCCATGAAACCATGACGTTTGAATCCGAAGCACCCAGTAGAGATCACACCGTACAGGGGCCACCCAGGTGGGGGGTGGGGGTGAGGAGACCAGTGAGTGAGGGGGAGGGGTAGGGTCATGTGGTTCATCACGGCAGTATGTAAGCTTGCCTCTACCCAGAGTTATATTTGGTGGGGTCAAATGATTCATCACGGCAGTACTATAAGCTTGCCTCTACCCAGAGTTATATTACTATTATCTGACACGTTTATTTTACGAAATGTATGGTTTGTTTCGTTATCGTGAAATGAAGTTTAATGTAAACTCCCAATGAATTTCCATAAACATGGTATGCCGTCACACACTACCTTGCTGGTTGCACCTTCCTCCCTTCTCTCTTCCCAACCTGGATTGCCCGACCCTTTGGCACAATCAACGTGTTTGTTCCCTTCCATTCCACACCTCACTGGGCACATTGCTGCAAGTCATTTTACAGATTAATTATTTGGTGTGGCTGAGGTATTACGATGCAGGTTAACGCACATTCTACAACGGTAATATGAATTATAAATGAAGATGCACCAGAAAGCAGAGCAAACATACAGTGTTACCTAGGAAAGAGTAAATGCACTACCCATTTGCACACGTTGAGCTAGCGAATCATGTTTGTGATGCAAAGTTTGTTATTAGGTGTTTAGGTCGTGATTATTTTAATCAGTGGTCTATGATAGGTGATATTATCACATCAGATCTCACATTGTTCATACATCTGTATGGTGAGCTGGTTATAGCAGATAACGTCATGTAGGACAGTTATTTTAATGTCTCTTACCCTGATGAACGACTGTTGCTTGTGTAATGAAGACAATGCGTGATATATAAACTCAGCATATTACTTATCAGTAATGACTTTCTACAATATCCATGTAAATGATGATGCATGGATCATACGTAACAGTAGCCTATCTTCAAACACATAACTATAAGAAAGCAGATATTGTTAGGTCAGTAACCTATCCAGCCACCCTGCACATCAACAACTGCATTTCATGTTTTTGGCACAGACTCTACCATATTCATGCAAATGTTTGGTCGGCGTCTTACAGAGTTCCACACCTCATATGCTTTATATTCAATGGCAAGGTGTTTCCTTACTTCTTCCACATCCCACTCCTGACTCATTATTGACCAAAGATTTTCAAAGGGGTTAATGTCACACCTCTTACTGGACCAGTCAATAACTTCTATCTCTGGGTGTTCTGCAAACCACTGTTTCACTATTTTGCGGTGGCTCAATCGGTAGAGAGGTAGCCTGTAGTCCTAAAGGACCCAGGTTCAAATCCCCGCTGGGGCAAGGAACAGTTGAAGAAATTGAATTTCATTAATTCAGGCTTTACTGATCTACCACAAGACCCGCCGACATGTGAGTAAAAATACCCCCACTAATACCAATACACCAGTCCTGTATGAGACAGTCCTAGCATGTATTCAATATGGACGGTGGGTGTTAGCGCCGAAGTGGTGACATGTAGAGGTGTATGGTACGTAGGAGGACTGCTGGGCCTTGATAGCAGGCTGTGAAGCCTATGATATAAGAATCGGACACACACACACACACACACACACATATAC
>JAGKTI010003494.1:0-13976 GCA_018397915.1 Birgus latro
CGCCTACTGTAAATCAACATCTGAACCATCACTGTCATCCTACACTCATCCAGAGATTTCATCCAATATGTGCTTGGCCTACCTAGTGGTGGCTTCCTGGAGAAGATTTCATACGGGTACCTGCGGCATCTTGTAAGTGACTGAGCTGAGCTCTTCTCCTCATAAAAATGCATGATCTATGTATGGCAATATTCTATAGGGTGCCATGAGTTGCTAGCTGATTTATTTCGCACCATTTCTGATGGCGGAATTTTCGAAAACAGAAAATAATACATGATACAGACGCAGTCAGAGCCATTTGGAATCATAATCATATGTGATACAGCCGCAGTCAATGGGTTAAAATGTTTAAACCTGCTTTAGGTATGTGTAACCCTCAGAGCACTGTCACGAATTGCATATTTTAACATTTTATGAGTTTTTACTGTGTTCTTTCTGAGTTTCACACAAAACTTGATGCACACATCTCACATCCTCCATTTTTGAGATAACAAAATTCGTAAACTAATTCAAACAAAGTGATAAACAAACAAAGGGTGCATGCACTGCCACCTTGCATCCGTACACTGTATGACAAGTGGTTTTCGCCCTGCTTTCAAATTTTGGGGACTTTTGGGTAGCACTTCATATTCCCTTCTCTTCTAATTTGAACTGCTTCCTTTAACCCCTTAACCGTGGATCGTCACTTCCGTGACACTTGGGCGCAATGGATCCTACCGCGGGGCGTCACTTTTATAATTTTGTGTTGTTTTGAATTCGCCCGGGCTTTCAGGTGGTGACTTGTATCATCTATCAGCACTGCCAGTGTCCAACAATAGTCAGAGCTGCTAATGTCATCAGTACTCCCATCCATTGTTGACAATTTAGCCATTTTCCCCCATTCTAGACTCTCTCCCTACCTACCTCCCCTCCATTACCCTCTCGTGTCGTCTGCTCAGCTGGTCTTCGTTTTCGTTTTTGAAGACTGCAACATGCTTGCATGCGTCAGCCTTTTTGGATTGGAGCTTGTAGCATTTTATGACCGGATTGCCTTCCTGATGTCTACCAATGGCCCTTGGGTGGATTTGATCCTCCGACCCTACGGCCAGAGCGGAGCGCTCTAACCCACTGAGCCACGGCTGCTACTACGTAAATCTTCCCCGGATTTTACCACTGATTTCATCCATTGAAATGAGCCCTATGCCCTATTCTTATACAAAATAATATATATATATAAAAAATAAGGTAATTGATAGTGCCATTCACCTGGAATTGGCTAATTATCACTTGGCAACATCCAACCTGCACTCGTTTGCTAATTTCCCCTGCTTTTTTCCCCTTGAAATATGCCGTATGAGCTATTCTCATAATATAAATGTATATAAGAAAGGAAGGGAGAAGCCTGAGTGATATTCAGATTCACCTGGAACTACGTAATTTATTATGTATTGTCTAGATTTCCCACGACTTATTTCTTAGCATATACATTAGCAGCTGACATTTTCAACTCTTGGCTACTGAGATATGTACATCTCAGTTCACTGCCATCCTTCAAGGTGGAGGCACGTCGCAGTCGCGCCCCTCTATTTCTGCCGCTTTTGCGCCCATATAAAAGGCCCTGTGACCTCTACCCCTACTAAACATCGTGTGGGAAGCGGTAAAGGACTGTAGATATATANGCGAGTGGGAGGCTCGTACGTGCTCGTATTTTACATTGCTTTCACAGTTTTTTTTTTTTTTTTTTTTAGTATGGATTCCAAACTACTTGGAAATCATTGAATAGTGTTTCTAGTGTTAATATCAGGCAGTGGTATTCATATTATGGGATGTCGGGAAATGTAATGTGGAGACTTAGTTACCCAACTTCAGAAGTCTCCACTAGTCCTACGGTAGTCGACGAGTGCTAAAAACATCCCAGGAGAAAGCTGAAGGTATGTGCCATACGCATATTTAATTTCAGTAAAACCTCGATATAACGGACTTCAATAGACCAGAATCCGCTTTTATCAGACTCGAGGAGCTACCGGACTAAACTCCTATATATCGGAAAAAGTCCGATAAAGCCAGAAAGCAGTCCGGACTGCTTGACCACTTCAGCTATGTTCACCACAATAAGACAAGTAAAAGACATGTTTTTCAGTGCACAGTACAGTATTATTATACCATTTGATTAATGTAGTGAAGGTATAACAGAGTACAATACTGCAATGGTGGTGAAAACCACTGATGCAATCCGGACTAATGTCTGATATATCGGAAAAAGTCCGGATTAGCAGGGGTAAGTCCGGATGTCGCCTTTATCGGAATTTCACATTTTTCGGACTGGCTTGGGCCCCAATTAGTCCGTTATAGTGAGGTCTTACTGTAATATTCTAGGACTAATAACTGATTTTTGGCAAATATTTTTAAAAAGTCAGTTGTAGCACGGATTCGCCCCACGGTTAAGGGGTTAATAACAACTAACCACATTTTTCTTCTTTCTTCCAGTGCTCTTTCAGTTCCACATCCCACAAAGCTGTATCTTTCTTAGTGGTTGCTACTCTTGCAACACTACACACAGCTGTAGCATTCCTGATCAAACATTCCATGTTTGCACTGCACAAGTTTCCAAATTCGTTTACCCTTAGCTCACTAACCCCAACTCCCCCACTACTTTAAGATGATATTTCTGCCATTACTTTGTTTCCCAGCTTCATGTTTAATCATTTCCTCTAACTAATCAGCCCTGTCTCTTTTGACTACACATATCTGAAGTTTCACCTTGTATACAACAGTCATTGTGATAAGACCTCTGCATTGTCCTATTATCACCACTGTCTAGCCATCCCTCAACAAGCATGTAATCAGTTGGATTCGTTTCAACATTCTATCCAGTCAGTTTGTATCCATAAATGTTATGATTATCTTGTAACTGTTTTCAAGTGCTGTCTCCAGTCTTTGCATACTTTGAAATATTTGATCTGTGCACACCTTACTATTTCAAAAGTCACCCCAGTCATCACTTAGCTACCAAATATTCTTACACCCATTTTACCTTGCCAGTCATCATTCCTCCACATTCCATACCTATAACCCTCAGCAGACTTATTCCATGAAAATTTGTACACATACTTTGGTCACTGTGAGTCTTTACATGGATTCACAGTCATGACCTTCAAGTATACCTTTGGTGTAACTCCACTCTTCCAGGCTATTGGACATATTTCACACAGACGTTTAACCATGCTCTTTGTACTACATTTTATCAATTCTCCATATACAGTACCTCCTCAGCACTTCAAGTCCTCCCGGTCTTTGCACTTTTCATAATTCATTTCTGCCATTGACATAATCTCAAGACACCAAATTCTTTCTTCATAAACTACCCAACCAACTCATTTGTACTTCTGTATTGCTGTCAGCATTCTCAGTTGTCAGTTTTTAAAAAATTATTTCCTTTGTCATGTAGTTTTTATTTGGCTATCCATGTTCCTTAACTTTCAGTTCTTTTAAGTGATAATTTTTTTGCTGAAAGGCAATTAAAAGCAATTGCTTACTCTAGAGTTATTAAGCAGTGCTCTGTATTTTTTGTGGTTTGGGGTGAAAAATTGTAACATGTAGTGACCATGACTTACAAATTTTCTTAGGTGGCTGCACGGCTGCGAGAGTACAGTCTACATTCATTGCTGATTGTGGGTGGGTTTGAGGCTTATCATGCCCTCCTGCAATTATATGAGGCTCGTGGCAAGTATCCCGAATTCTGTATCCCCATGGTGGTCATCCCTGCTACTATCAGCAATAATGTCCCAGGCAGTGACTTCAGTCTTGGCTGTGATACTGCACTCAATGAAATTACAGAGGTAATTGAGCATTTATTCTAATCATCATTTTTCTTTCCTCATGAAATATAGTTAGTGGATAATAGTGGTAAGTGCGGGCACTCACCATCCACTTACTCGATGTAGTGCTGCTCTGGGTGTATGCCCTTTCCTCTCTTCCTCTTCTGTCTTCATTTCTTCATTCTTTCCTCTTCCTTTTTGCCTACAGGAGACTTTACCCTTCCTCTTCTGCTTTTCTTTCCTTCACTCTTTCCTCTTCCTTCTGTCTGTGGATGACTACACTGAGTGCCAAGTCAAATGGTTTCCTGTACACCAGGAAACCATTTACTACGCTGGTTGATAACCATATAACTAAATTAAGGTGCCTGGTGGTTTAGTGGGTAATTAAGGTGCTCCAGTCGGATTGAGCCTGTGTAGGTTTATATCCAAGGGGTGGTTGGGGTTTATTGCTTACATAATGCCATTCAGGGATGAGTGAGGCTGGTCACTCACATCTTAAATGCCAGGACCAACTTGCCTAGCCCCGGGCTCCTACGCTCCTCATGGGGCGGCTCTGGATGATGGATGGATGGATGAATAATAGAGTTTAGAGGATAAAATGCAAGGAATGGTACAACAGGGAGGAAAGGTTGAAGTCACTTTGATAGCGATGATAAGGAATAATGATTAGGATCCCCATTCTGATGTACGAAAATGTTGATGTGAGCGTGTTGGAAAGTGTTAGGAAAGATACCCAGAGATGGTTTGGCTATATGTTGTGAGTGGAGAATGAAAAACTTTCCTGGAAGAACACAAATCAAGAGAGAGAGGAGTGGAGTTATGTGGAGAAATAGACAGACAAAGGAGGAAGTTTGGAAATATGATAGTGTTGATGTGGGTGTGTTGGAAGTGTGAGAAGAACCCAGAGATGGTTTGGCTAAGTGGAGAGAGTGGAGAATGAGATATTGACGAGGAAAGTGTATGTGCTTGAGGTGGAGGGAGATGAGAGGAGGGGGAGGAAATGGGAGGACGAGATGGAGAAGTATATCAGTGAGGGTGGTGTAAGTTGAAAGGAGGGCAGCCTAACAGCAGAGGACAAATCAAGACATTTTGTTTGTTGCCACCCCCTCTGGAATTAAGGCACTTGGCTGTAGACAGATAGAAAGAGTGGATTATTATACTCTGTGCATCACTCACATTTGTATAATTGCAGTATTTATTATGGTAATGGATGCCTTGCTTATCACATAGATCTGTGATCGAATCAGGCAGTCAGCACAAGGCACAAAGCGACGTGTATTTGTTGTCGAGACGATGGGTGGCTACTGTGGCTACCTGGCCACACTGGCTGGCCTCGCAGGTGGGGCTGATGCTGCGTACATCTTTGAGGAACCATTTGGAATCCAGGTCTGTGTTTCTGTTATTATGTAAGACAGGTATCAGTATTCATAATGTTAACTGCTTCAGACCGAAGGCCTCTTAGGAATTTCTGTTCAGCTTAGGAGAGAGTCTTTGCTTCCAAGGAATTAGAAAAACAGTCAGTTATCTACTCTTTGTAGTGAAGGCATTAAGCTTAAGAATTTTGTTTGGCTAATGCTGAAAGAGCATAATGCACATCATCGTACTGAAGCGGTTAGTAATGTCTGTTACTTGAAATGAGTATATTATTGAGCTGCACACTAATGATTATGATCATCAACACCCTCCTAACCATGATGATGGTGCATCCATTTGATGATGAATCCATTTGCCTCTTGTTGAGATCTAAAGTGAAGATCTTTGATATCTTTGGAGATACGAATCAGAAGAAGCTCCACTTCTGTTTTTACCCATTAAGTCATAGATCCTGAGAGTAAGAAGCTACTTATCTCCATGGTAAAGACCTACCCACTGAAGATACTTATGCCATACAGAATACCCTCATCCTGGAGACAGTGGCCACTTGCGTAATTGTTAGGGAAGGTGCTCTCATTCTGAGACACTCCATGTACTTGTATTTGCACTGGAGGACAAAGCCATACCCATCCACCTTGTTACAAAAGCTGTGAATGTCCATCATACTCCAGGCAAGCTATGAGTAAATGGTACAAAGTTGATGTGAACAGTGCTAGATTCCATATCACCGTATTTTACAAATTTGATGGTAGGACAAAGCCATGACTCTTCACCCAACCCTAGTCTGGCTGCAGCAGAAAAAGATTGAATTCAAGAGGGCAGTGCCATAGTACTCACCAACATGGATGACATGGAGGCTGCCAGACCCATTGCCTGTTTGCAGCACTATCATCATCATCAGCCATTGCTAGTCCACTGCTGAACAAAGGCCTCCCCCAGCTTTCTCAATGAACTCCATGACTGAGCCAATCTCTGCTTTGTTTTCCCTGCAAACTTCTCCACCTCCTGTCTGGCCTTTTTCTGCTGCACTACTGTATATAATTATAAACTCAGCCTCAACAGAAGTCCTGAGGAGGGTTGCAGTCAGTACAACTTTGATGGAAGATTCTGGTGTACCTTGTCAATTTTCAGTTTACTGGACAGGGACTAACCTGAAATCATTCACTGAACCCTCTCATTACTGTTGGGATACATTGGCTCCTAATGCACTACCTGGGTTGGCCACACAGAGGCAATAACTTACCTGTGGTTGTTGGGTCTGCTTTTGCAGACATACGAGGGTTATGCAGTAACAATAACAACCTGTTTGTAGAATACTGGACTTGAGGTAACTGTACGGTGTTCCGTATGCTTATCTACATTTATGCAGTCTGTTTTGGAACACAAGAATGTTCTTTGCTGCCACTATCTCCCCTTCCAAACTATTCCAAATATCTAAAGCTTGCCTCTACAGTAAACCCTTCATAAGCCAAACTATATGGGGCTCTGCCCTGGTTCGAATTACCGAGTTTTCCGTCTTACCGAATTTTCACCCCCCAAAATTGCTAAATTACCGAATTTTCACCCCCCAGAATTGCTAAATTACCGAATTTTCACCCCCCCAAAATTGCTAAATTATCGAATTTTCACCCCCCAAAATTGCTAAGACAATACCTATTACTTGTCCTTTCAACACTAAATTAAAGAAGCATATATGAATAAGTTATGACAAAAAACAATTTAGTGCATTTAATATACCTTTAACCCCTTCCGTGCTGAGTGTATTTTCATTTTGTTTTTGCTGCCACCTGACAATTTTAGTCAGTGTAGGTTGGATCTGTGGAAGTGCACCTGGTTTGTACAGCCTTCGTTAGCCCCTTCAGTATGTGAGTCCAGTCCTGAGTGCCATAAAATCGGCTGGATGAAGCGCTTCATAAATAAAGTAGAAACAGACGTCACAGTACTGAAGTGGTTAATTGGTGGAAAGTCATTCACAGAGGCAGTACAGACCGTCGGCAGCGTGTGTTGGAGATGGATTTTCACCCCTTCAAATTGCAAAAACAATACTTATTACTTGTCTTCTTAACACTAAAGTAAAGGAGCATATACAGTGTATAAATTAATAAAGAAAGACAAAAAAGAAAGAATTCAGTGCACATAATTTACCTTTCGTTAGGGGCAGTAAATTCGTCGGCAGTTTGTTTTGTTTTGGAGACGGAGGTGGTTGAGTTCACACTTTAACGTAAATTCTAAACAGTACCCAGTATTTATTTCACTCTATATTAAGAACTAAACTTAAATGTAATCACTGTAATAGACTGCAGTGTAACATGTTTCGTTAGAGGCAGTAGATTCGTCGGCAGTTTGTTGTGTTTTGGTGACGGAGGTGGTGGAGGTGGGTGAGTTCACGCTTTAATGTAAATTCTAAACAGTACCCAGTATTTATGTCACTTTATATTAAGAACTAAACTTAAATGTAATCAGTGTAATAGACTGCAATGTAACACTTTCAGTAATATTAGTACTGAACTTTAATCATGATCACTACACTACGTCACACGCGCACATTTTTTTTTTCTTTTTTAGCTTCATTCCTTTATGACTAGAGGTGCCAATATCACTTCTTTTAAGCTTTGAACCTTCCATGGCAAGGCAGAAGGCAAAAGGAGAGCACTGCTCAGCACTAGATGACAGTAAGAATGGCGCAGCAACTACCGTCTCCAAAAGCAAGCAGCAGACTGGCGCCATTTCTCCCCCTACTTTCCCATTTCGGCCTACTTTCATACGTGGTCTTGGCCTGAGTTCAGCTAACCGAAGATTCCGTCTTCTAAAAGTTCGACTTATGGAAGGTTTACTGTATTTGGGAAACTAGACTTTTCACAGAAATTGGAACTGATTTAGTCATGTTGTACAGTTATTATCTCTGGCTGAAAAGGTGAGATTTTGTGCACTGTCTTGTATTTATTTGTGACTGAATTTCAGGCGTGATGTGTGGTAGGTGCGGGCGCTCACCATCCACTCACTCGATGTAGTTTTTTTTTTTTTTTTTTTAATGCAAGGAAGAAGGTAGCAAAGGCCATGGGCCCACATACTGTTCCCTCCAAGAAAAAGCAAAAACAATACAAAAGAGAGCCAAATTCAAGATCCATTCATTTCGAGATGCCTGGACACACTGCGTTTGAAAGACTGGAGATCATAGGAAGTAGGGAATACAGACAGAGGAAGACAGTTCCAGAGTTGACCAGTTGCATAAATGGAGGACTGGGAGTAACGGTTAACTCTTGCTGTAGAGAGTTGGACAGAAAAGGGATGAGAGTTTGTTGCTAGACGGATACTACGTGCCCGTCGTAGAGGTGGAGGAATGCAGGCAGACAGTTCAGAGGAACAATGACCATTGAAGTAGGGATAGAAGAGAGATAAAGATGCAACAGTGCGGCGAAGAGACAAAGGTTGAAGGGAATCAGTAAGAGGAGGAGAGTTAATGAGACGAAAAGCCTTTGACTCCACCCTATTGAGAAGAGCTGCATGTGAGGAGCCTCCCCACACATGAGAGTTGTACTCCATACGCGGGCGAATAAAACCCGTGTACAAGGTCAACAACTGTGCAGGGGTAAAGAAAGTTCGGAATCGGCTTAGCACACCTAATCTCTTGGAAGCAGATTTCGCAAGAGATGTAATATGTTCTTTCCAAGACAAATCCCGAGAGAATGAAACCCCAAGCATGTTCAAGGATGATGCAGGACTGAGCTGGACATAATTAAACATTAGTGGGTAATCCTGAGGAAGATTTTGTCGGGTTGATAAATTTAAGAATTGTGTTTTTGATGCATTAAAAATAACAATATTATTTTTACCCCAATCAGAGATATGAGCCAAGTCAGACATTAGGTGTGCCATAGCCTCATCTCTTTTTTGTTGAAGTAACTGCTGAGATGGACGTTGTGAAAACTGAATGGAAAGGTGAAGGATGGAATCATCAGCATATGAGTGGATATGGTTAGATGTACAGCTTAGAAGGTCATTGATGAATAAAAGGAAGAGAGTTGGTGATAGGACAGAGCCCTGAGGAACACCACTGTTGACAGGTCTAGGAGAAGAACGATGGCCTTCTACAACAGCGGCTATAGAACGACCAGAAAGGAAGCTAGAGATGAAGGCACAGATAGAAGGATAGAAACCGTAGGAGGGCAGTTTGGAAATTAAAGATTTATGCCAGACTCGATCGAAAGCCTTTGAGATGTCAAGTGCAATGGCAAAGCTTTCACCAAAGTCCCGAAAGGAGGATGTCTGCCCTTTCCTCTCCTCCATCCTTCTTTCCATCCATCCTCTTCTGTCTTTCTTTCCTTCATTCTTTCCTCATCCTTCTGCCTACAGGTGACTTTACACTCCCTCTTCTGTCTTTCTTTCCATCATTCTTTCCTCTTCCTTCTGCTTGTGGATGACTACACTGAGTGACAAGCCAAATGGTTTCCTGTACACCAGGAAACCATTTACTATGCTGGGTGGTAGCCATATAACCAAATTTTGGCGCCTGGTGATTAGTGGGTAATTACGGCGCTGCAATTGGATTAAGCCGGTGAAGGTTATATCCAAGGTATGATTGAGGTTTATTGCTTACGTAATACCACTTAGGGATGAGTGAAGCTGGTCACTCTCATCTTAAATGTCAGGATCAACTTGCCTAGCCCCGGGCTTTTACACTCCTCATAGGGCAATGTAGGATTGGATGATGGATGGATGAATGATGATGTGTGGCTAGCCACCAGGCTAGCCACACTTTACTCCTATCGTGGTACTTCCCAGGGGCAGTGGTAGCCAGCCATAACATTGTCACTCTCAGTTTTGGAATGCTAGTCAGCATAGAAAGGGAGAAATAGAAAAGGTGAAATATCAGGTGACCATTTGTCACTGACTCCACTGTATAAGTATTAGAGGTATAGTAGGACCCCGGAATTCATACACAATTAGTTCCTGGAAGCTGTACGAGTTGCGAATTGTTTGAAAACCGAATCATTTGTTTCCATTTGAAACAACGTATTTTGCATTAATCTGTTCTTTAGTATGGATGAAATGGTAGATTTCACCATACCATAATGAATGGCAAGATCGGAGACACAGTTTCCACTTTCAAACTTTGCAATGAGTTCTCTTTTCAGCTCAATTGTTGTCCTCACTGCTTTTCTTTTAGCTCCAGCCGACTCACTAATCTTCTTAGGGCCCATGATTATGTACAATTTTCTAACGAAAATATGTAGTTTATCTCAAACTTTAATGGAGCCTGTATGACTGATGCGTAGCTGGCAGAAGACAAAGAGGGACTGACAACCACACAGCACTTACGACGCTGCTTCTCTTAGTGTGAATAGCGATTTTTGGACAAAAAAGCTGTACAAAAACCGAGTTGTACGAGTATAGAGCCGTACGAATTCCAGAGTTCCACTGTATTTATTGTAACCAAAGTCATTATGTTCGTAAAATTAGCTCGTGTAGTACTGTTAAGATTTTGAAATCCCCAGAAAATGCTACAAAATGAGAGATTGATGCACCTGTGTTTGAGTTCATTCATCACAAATGCCATACCATATGACACTATCTTGGGCTCAGCAATGGTATTTGAGAAAAAAAAAAAAAATGGTACTGGGGAGGCAGTGGCTGAATCAGTATAGAGGTGGCCTGCACCCCTAATGGGCCCAGGTTCGAATCCCTGCGGGGGAAGGGAACAGTTTAAGGATTTGAATTTCATAAAGCTGACAACAGAATCATCATCATCCAGATCTCCTTTCCCACTTTAGGACAGGGTGAGGAGTAGCAGTGTCCAGACAGCCCAGATTTGCCCAATCCAATGGGCCACACTTCCATTCGCTCACTATTCAAGCCCCCCTAATCCTGGCTCTATCTGATACACCAAAAACATTCACCACGTTCTGTAGCTTCAAAAAATGTATCCAATAGAGTCAGTCCGGATGCTGTCACGTTAAAAAGGGATGCCAAGTCCCGGATCATGCCTTCTCACAATGTTCATATAGCCAGCTCGATCTCTCGTCAGTCCCCTAGCGTTACCAACTTCCAAACCTCTCCTCCTCACACACTCATTCACCATATCCCTCCATCATCTCCTTGGCCTACCTCACCTTCTCACTCCTTCAGATTCACTCAGATATACCTTTTTCACCACTATTTTATTATCCATTCTCTCCACATGACCATACCATCTCAGTACACTCTCTTCAATTCTGGTGTCCACAGACTTCCTCATTCCACATCTTTCACGAATCACATTTCGTATCCTATCCACTCTCTCTACTCCACATACATTCCTCAGCAGTCCCATCTCCACTGCTCCCACTTTTGACTTTCCATTTTCATGCCACACCATAGTCTCACATCCATATGTTATAGTAGGCACTAACACTCCTTCATGTAGGCCTCGTGCAGCACCAATACTCAAGCCTCTGTTTCTTACCAGGGCCTTCATTGCACCAGCAACTTTCCTTCCTTGTGTCACTCTACTTTCCACTTCTTTTGCACATTTCCTCTATTTTCTGTCACCGTACCCAGGTATTTGAACTCTCACCAGTTCCAGTCTGTCTTGTTCACTGTAACATCACACTGGAAGTCACCTTCTCTCTCAGTTACCATCACTTTACTCTTTTCTGCATTTACTCTCAAAGCACAACAGACATCAGCAAAACTCTGCACTAGTTTACCAAGTTCTTGGACGGTATATGCAGGTAGTACTGCACCATCAGCATACAACAAATTTGAGATATTCCATCCATCACCATTCATTACCAATGCCATCCCCCTCACCATTACTCGTGTTTTTACTTCTCTCATCACCCCATCCATATATATATATATGTATTGGAAAGAAAAAAAAATTGGGGGGAGGCAGTGCTTGAATCAGTAGCGAGGTAGCCTGCACCCCTAATAGGCCCAGGTTCAAATCCCTGCTGGGGAAGGGAACAGTTTAAGGATATGAATTTCATAAAGCTGACTTTACTGATCTACCAGAAGACCCACTGACATATTGAAAAATACCCCCACTAAAACCAGTACACCAGTCCTGTATGAGACAGCCCAAGCATGTGCAGTTTTCAGTATGGGTGATGGGTGTTTGTACTGAAGTGCCATGTGGAGGTATATGGTATGTAGGAAGACTACTGGGTCTTGGGAACAGGTTGTGAAGCCTGTGCTCAGAGTCAGACACATTATATATACTGTACAGTATATACTGTATATTATATATACCCAAACCTTTGTTATTTGATAGTTTGTTATTTCGACATTTATAAATCTATACCCATTTTAATTTTTGACATGGTTATCCCAGCTATTTTGACAATGCAAACTGTGCGCTGCGAGACAGACTGGCTGAACTGCCTGTCTCCTGCGCTGTGCCCTGTTGATCGATTGCCTCTTCATCCTTCTGCATTTCTTTTTGGCTTTGTGGAATACTACATCACCACCATGGCTCTACCTAAGATCCCTACTATTACCCATCAAGCGCAGTCGTGTGCTCACCAACCCGTGTGAGTGTTTCTCCACCGCATGGTCGGGTGACAGTCAGGGTTCCCAGATCTGAACTCGGTCACATTACCAATCTCCTCAGTTTTCATTACCAAATATAACTTTTCATTACCAAATTCTTAAAGCAAGCATTAATTCTTCACTAATTATATATACAAATGGAAATAAGCACTCTCTTTTTTAATAAGCAGCATGTTGGTTATTTTCACACCATGTAGGCTAGCAGATCAATCAAAGAGAGCAGACAATCCACCATCTCCATCCTCTGTATCTACATACATGTGAAAAATCTGTTTGGTAATGGATCATGCTGATTCATTACCAAACAAATTTTTCGCTGCCAAATTGTCCCACGTTTGGTAATGAAAAATATCAAATGGCAACCCTGGTGACGACTGCGCCAGTGATTAACAAACACTCTTAACGCAGGATACTGTTTTGGTGCTAGTTTTATGGAATGCACATCTTAGTTTTCACCAGGTTAGGTAGGTTATCATCATTGGGGGGTCACGGGGGCAAAAGCCCTCCAGTTTGGTTTCAGTGCTTCCAGTTAGGCTTCCACTGCTATTTATGGTTTTAAACTGAATACATTTGAGTTTGGTGTGGTAACATCATGTCCAGTCGGCAGGATCGTCTATAAACACACTTTTGATGGGATTCCAATGTCTATCTATCTATCTATTGCCAGACGCCTCAATCCCGAACGGGGTGGCCACAAACAAATCGCCTCCATGTCACTCTGTCCCCTGCCATTTGACTACCACGCTCCCAACTCACACCCCCCTCTCTCATATACCTCTCCACTCCATCCCTCCATCTCATCCTCGGCCTCCCCCTCCCTCTCGCCCCCTCCACCTCACTCACATACACTCTCCTCGTCAATCTTTCACTCTCCATCCTCTCCACATGCCCAAACCACCTTAACGTGCTTCTCCTAACGCTTCCCATCACGTCCTCAAGCACACCACAATGCTTCTTCACTTCCTCATTTGTTAGTCTGTCTCTCGATGTGACTCCACATGCTCCTCTCAAATAACTCATTTCCACTGCTCTCACTCTTGACTTCTGTCCTTCCAACAGGGTCCAAGCTTCACTTCCATATGTCAGAGTTGGTATCACAATACTGTCATGTAACAACTTTTTCACTTCCATGCTCACCTCCCTGTTTCTTATCACTGCTTTCAACGAACCAGCAACCTTCCTTCCCTGCTGTACCCTTTCGAGCACTTCACCCTCCAGACTACCATCCTTACTCATCACACTGCCCAAGTACTTAAATTCACTCACATTCTCCAT
>JAGKTI010003494.1:23445-36507 GCA_018397915.1 Birgus latro
GCACCTAAACGGTGGATATGCGAGCGCGCGCTATTTGATATCGCTCTAATTAATACACATAACTTATTGGGAAAAATTCATTGGGTGGATGAGTGACTCCAACTTTAGGGGTTAAACTTTTAAATACTGATAATTACCCTAGTACTAAATAATAGTATATGTCCATACATGCACACATGTACACATACCCTCGATGAGCTGGTCTCAACTGGTTTGCTGCGTCCCCCTCCCTCTCATAAATAATACAAGACAATATGCACCCAAATCGCACCGAAATACGAGAGTAACTGAAAGTGTTATTTTATATTGTATTGTGAATTATTGTGATAAAATACAAGTGATTTAGTGATATTTTTATGATAATAGGAGAAGTCATATTAAGTGCACTGGCTAGCAAACATTTTTGTGGTTGCAAACTGTGCAGCTATGCTGTGAAATGACTCATGACATTATATCAATAAGCTTTATAAAAGTAAGTGGTAATAAAAGTCTTTCAAGAAGTTTGATAAAGTTTGTAATGATTTTCCTCGCCACTGTTTTGCAAAAGTTTAGCGTAAACACTGTGGAATATCATAACAAAATCATATGAGACTGGCTAGAAGTGTTTCATTTTTATTATTATTGCAATTATTGTGATGAGGTAATGTAGCAGTAACCCTATTTTGTATTGAAAAAATCTTGTGATTTGGTGGAAATTTCCACCTCCCTGGGCTATTACCTGCATCGGGCGGTCAAAACTTACACTGTATTCTCTCAAATTGTTCTCCAGGCTTGGAGTGCCTATGGTCATGCAGTTTGTCGCAAACAATAGCAGAAGGATTGACATTTCTCTGACAAAAATTTTAGCTCTCAAGATTATCGATAAGTAGGTTAAAACACTAGCTGAAAACACGCAATTTTTTTCCTTTTTCTCGACAGTGAGCACATTCAGTACGTTGACATTACAGCCACTGCAGCGAAAGGGTTAAGGCATCTACAGCAGCCAAGATTCAGCAGATCTGCATCATGAAGAGCTCTCCTGATGTTTCTTGTGTTGCTGGCATCAGTATAACCTCTTGTCACGTTCTCTAATGCATCATCGATTGATGCTGCAGTAATCACATCTTCTGCTGTGGTGGCTTCACCAGCATTGTTAATTTCAGTCGTTGTGGATATTAAGAGACAGCTCGCACTATTTGAGAATCGTTCTATATGATCACGCACTAATTGGGACCTAGGTGTATATATACATATATATATATACTGTATATATATATATATATATATATTTATATATGGACAGAACTGAGTTAACATGAAATTTAATATACAAAATAACTGCACATGTATTGTACTGTATATTCAGACAATATTATTTCCAAATTCTGTATAAGGCTTGATTTGAAATCCCTTTAATTTAAACATGCATTTTCAAACATCTCTGTTACTGTGTTTAATGCCTTCATTATGATGATGTCATTTTCATTTTGATATTGCGGCAGTTAGATGACTTGAAGTTAAGCCTCACACAGTAAAATTATTTGAAAACTTTCTTCATTAACCCCCTCACTACTAAAGTTATCCATCCATCCATCATCTAATCCCATGTTGCCCCATGAGGGCAACTGAATAAATTTGTCTGATGGTAGAATGAATTACAAAAGAAAACCTGTGAGTAGTGAAGTGGTTAATTACCTAGTCATCATATACTGCTGACCAGTTTCCTTGGCACAGTGATGAACTGTCTCAGGAATAAGTGAAAGATTGCTGGTATCTTCAGATCTTGAAAAAAAATATGAGCATGGTAGTAGTTACCTGACATGAAATATGTGCCATTTTATTGTTCCTAAAGCGATAAATATTAGTATGAGATTGGACTGCTTCATGGAGTACGCTGTAATAAATTTGCTTGCTTCAAGCAGTGATTGACAAGGAACATGTGAAATTGTGTGAACTGCAGTGCACTTGTATTTGTTCATGTGTGTTACAATGTTGATAAACAGTATAAGAATAAGGTGATCAGTCTTTTTTAATGACCTTGTTTACAAAATTCTTGACATATCATCATCCTGACCCAAACTCCCACAAATGAAATGGGATGGGTAGAGTGCAGAAAAAGGAAGGCCTTTGAAATCTTGGCTCCATCTCACATGAAAAACAAGCATTAATACTGTATGTTGATTCATTATTCACTTCACATCCCCAGTGAGATGGTAATTCCTTCACCTGGTAAATTGAAATATAGGAGCAGTCTTTGTCTTGATTTCCATACATACTCCATTGAACATATTCAGTCGTTTTTGTTATATTTTTATCAATATTATTAATATTATTACTGTATTATTATCATTTTTATTAACAGAGTATCAGGAGAAAATGATAATGGCAAACAACTGAAGGATATGTGTCAGGAAAGGAGGTTGTGCATTTGTAACTCTTATTCCAAACATAAAGATGCACATAAGTATACGTGATATAGAGGGAACGGGGATCATGTCGAAAGGAGACTGATTGATTACGTGCTCGTAGGGAGGTCAGTGCTGGGAATAGTTGTTGATACGAGGGCCGTGAGAGGATGATGTGGAGGTCTGTCAGATCATATGACTGTGGTATGCAAGATAAAGCCGAGAGGAGTGAGGTGGACCAGGAGAGGAGCAGTCAGGGAGAAAGACTGAAAGTCAAGAAGCTGAGGATCAAAGAAATGGCAGATGAATACAGGACCAAAGTAGGGGAGGAGTTAGAATCAGTGAATTGGAATGAAATGGATCTGGACAGCCTGTGGAATGCATATAGGGATTGCTTAGTTAGGAATGGTAAAGCAATGTGTGATGTTGCAAGAGTAAAAACAAAAAAGAAAGGTATGGCATGGTGGGATGAAGAGGTTGAGAGCAGTGGAAGAAAAGAGGAAGAAATGGCTAGGGTGGTTACAGGACAGGGGTTCAATTGAAATAAAATCTGAATATACTGAGAGCAAGAAGCAGGTAAAGAGACTAGCGAAGAGGAAAAAGGAGGTAAATGATGATCTAAGAAGAAAAATGGATGAAAATCACTCTGAAATTAGGAAGTTATTCTGGAAAGAGTTGCGGAAATGTAGCAGTGACAGCGGAAAGAAATGTGAAAATATGAAGGATGTAAGTACAGTAATCCCTGTAAAACCCGGACACCCTAATACCCGGACATTTTGGACTCGGGTCTTCAGAATCCAAAAATGCCCCCAAAATGCAAATTATTTTTTTTTTTTTTTACCCTTAAGTCTGAATTTGCCGCATGGCGTCAAACAGCTGTGTTTACGCGCGTAAATCATCCAACGTCCGCTAAAGCGTCCCTGCCTCTGACCCATCTTCCCGCTCACCTGCCGGAACAAGTGCACGCTCCTCATCATGACCACCCATGTGCTTGCTTTTGTTGTGGTGCCCTACCTGCTGCAGGCCCTGCTG
This sequence comes from Birgus latro, assembly GCA_018397915.1. Taxonomy (NCBI): domain Eukaryota; kingdom Metazoa; phylum Arthropoda; class Malacostraca; order Decapoda; family Coenobitidae; genus Birgus; species Birgus latro. The sequence goes on from JAGKTI010003494.1 coordinate 26,862, forward strand.
CTCCTCTTCTGCCTCTTCCTCGTGTGAGTGTGATGATGGCCCCGCCACCTGAGAAGAGGAAACGAGTGGTGTTGACTCTGGAGAAGAAGCGGGAGATATTGGAGAAGTTGGACTCGGGATGGTCGATGTCCTGCATCCTGTGTGAATTCAACCTGGCCTACTCTACCTTGTTTGATATCAAGAGGTCCTGAGACAAGCTCACCCAGTACACAGCTGACTTTGCTTCGAAGACCAAAAGGAACGTGCAGCGTAAGATTATGTACCATCCCAGGTTTGCAGAAGTTGACTGCTCCACACTGATTTGGTATCGACAACAACGTGCTGCTGGTGTGATGGTGCGTGGTATGGAGCTGAAAGCTGCTGCCGAGAAGTTCGCAAGGTTATACGACACCCCAGACTTCAAGGCATTTGAGGGTTGGCTCTTCGCATTCAAGTTACGGCATTGACTTGCCAACCATTAGGCCCATGGCGAAGCTCTAGACGCCAGTGAGGAGGGAGTACAAGTTTCGCCAGAAGATGAAGGGCTTGATTGATTAGGAGGGCCTCACTCTCAATCAAGTCTATAATGCTGATGAAACTTGGCCTATTTTATCGCTTGCTGCCTATGAACACTCTGGCCAAGGAGACGGAGAAGCGTGTACCTGGCCACAAGCTCACCAAGCAACGGATCTCTGCTTTGTGTTGTGCCAATGCTAACGGCATGCACCGGCTCAAGCTTATTATTGTTGGCTGTGCAAAGCAGCCTTGATGCTTTCATGGGGTGATGGATGTCCTTCCTGTCGTTTGGTACCTTTCTGTGAAGGCTTGGTTCACAGCCAAGATCTTCAAAGACTGGTTTCATCAGCACTTCATCAAGGAGGTCATTGATTATCAGACGAAGACTCTGGGAATCCCATGCGACCAGGTAAAGGCTCTCCTTCTGGACAATGCACCTTTGCATCTGTCCGACAAGGAGTTGGTGGCTGAGAATGGCCGCATTAGGTGCATGTTTTTGCCACCTAATTCAATTCCTCTCATCCAGCCAATGGACCAAGAAGTGATCGTAACAACAAAGAGGCTGTATTGTTGGAAGTTCCTGGACGAGATGATAGCTGTCCTCGAGGACGAGAAGGAGCGCAGGGAGGGATGGGACACGTGAGGCCAGCGGACTTTGGAAAATCTTCGCCGCAACATCAAGTCTGTCATCTACAACTGGGTGAGTGCATGGAAGGAAGTCCCTGTCAAGACTCTAGAAAGTGGTTGGTCTCGTCTGTTTTCCGGAGCCGAGGTGGTGCACGACTTCCTATGTTTTGACGTGGATGACTTCTATGCATGTCTTCGTGTAGCGGGCGATGAGGTGGATGTGGACGACGTGCGTGAGTGGCTGGATGATGACGAGTGATCCTGGGTATCAGATCATGTCTGGTATCGAGATCACATCTTCAGTTGCTGGTACGAGTACCCAGCTTGGAGATTCCAACGAGGACAGCAACGACGATGCGGACTCCCATCAGCGTGCCACTATTCCAGCCATCCCCAAACTGAGTGCACTCTGAGAACATGCCGAGTTCGACTTGGACTACCTCGAACACCTGGTCTATGACTGGGAGATGGGGCCCCTGGGACTTGTGGAGGAAGTGCGTGCTTTCAGGCAGCGCATCATCAATTGCCAGAATCGTCGTTCCTTGCATTAATCAACCACTGACAGTTTTTTCAGGCCCGTGACCCCTGCCGTGCCCAGCCCTGGCTCCGCACCACTGCCTCCCCAAGACAGGCCTTCCAGCTCCGAGCCACAGCCCAGCACATCGGCCATGGTGGAGTTGCAACTGAACATGAGTTTGCGGCTGTCTTCAGAGTCCTCTACAGTAGGTAGTCCATCACCATGGCCCAGCAACGAGCACCTCAGCCGCCTCCACTGCCTAATAGGGGACTCTGACAATGAATAAACAGAAAAACTCACCACTAGACCACACAGGAATTTACAGTGTTGTGCAGTGTAATAAAACACAAGGTCAGTGATGTGAAATAACAGTGCCAAGGACTAAGTGCAACACTGGAAAGATTAAGTGCAGCGCAAGTGAGAAAAGAATGCGCAGTGTTAAGAATTTAGATTTCAGAGTGCCAAGGTGTAAGTGCAGTGCTTCAAGAGGACTTTCATCACTGTCAGAGTCTGAGAGGCGGGTTATTCCTCACAACGGCCACGAAAATGTAAGTGCCCAGGAAATTGGTAAATATTTTTCAATTTCACCTGTAAATCCTGACTTTCTGATTCCATTTCATGTATTTTATGCTTCATATTCCCTAACCTCTTCATTACCGAAATCGATAAGGTTTACGCTTGTAAACCTAGAAAAAGTTCTGGCGAGGAACCGATAATTGTAAGGTTTACGGTGGTAAACCTGATAAGCATAGGGAGGTATAGGAGGGTAGGAGTGTTGGTTTTTGGGTTGCTAGAGAGACTTGGATTGTAAGAACTGGCAACTTGACTCTGACATCATTCTCCTTGTCATGGCCATGCCATGGCCATATCAGAGTCCATGCCAGGCCATGATTGATATCATTTGGGTATTTTGGATATGATTTATTATTTCAAATGTTTTGGGCATATATATAGACCTATATGGTATGATATAAACAGAAAAAAATAGTTGCACTAGGCATATCAGCACGTGGTTACCATGACAACCACCCTCCTAGGCCCCACAACCAACCAGCAGCCAGTTCTCACCCGCAACCCCTCAGTATCCCCCAAGCTGCATGCTGTGACTGTGTTTTTTTTTTTTTTGGCTGTTTTTGCGTGATCATGGCGTCATCTGATACTGATGACGAATTTGATACAAAGCTTGCTAGTGAGTTAGATGAGTCTGACGACAATGAAACTCAATCAGACATCAGTGAGTGAGTCAGACGATGATTATATACCAGAAAACAACAGTGATAGCGAGAGTACGAGTGATGAAATCGAGATAGATAATTGCTCAAATCCCAGCCCTGTAGGCTCGCCATTGTTGCAGAGTCCCTGAGGACCTGCGTTCACCCTCTTGTCGGATCCGTTTGCAGATCAAAGGCCACCTCCACTACCTACACTTCACCTGGACTTTCCCAACGTACATCCTGCAGTGTATCAATGCCATGAGGAGAAACATATGAGTACTGTATATACCTTTTTATGTCTGTAAAGTCTATATTTATAGGAACAATGAAAGTTTAGTAAGGTATATATATCCCTACACGTATACTACTATAGGAAATGTATTTCAAATCATGCACAGTGTACCTCATGGTCAACATGTACTTGAGAATATAAAAGTAATAAAAAATGAAAAACAGTGCACTTATGATAAACGATCACCCCCCACGCACACGCATGAACTTCCGGGATTTCGGTTTGACGGAGGGAGAGCGGGGCGGCTGGGGGTGGGAGGCGCGGTAATGAAGGGGTTAATGGTGTGTTTAGGGTCTGGAAAAGGTGAGGTTAATGTCCAGTTAGGATGTTCATGATGCTGTGAACTGGTGAATATTTTTCATACTCACCTGTAAATCCTGATTTTGTGATTCCATTTCATTTATCTCATGCTTCATATTCCTTAATGGAGTGTTTAGGGTCTGGAAAAGGTGAGGGTAATGTCCAGTTAGGATGTTCATTATGCTGTGAACTGGTTATTTCATGCTTTGTGTTCCTTATTGGTGTGTTTAGGGTCTGAAATAGGGTATTAAATAGGCACCATGCATGTCCGGTTGGGAGTTATGTAGGTGGTTTTCTGAGTTAGGATGGGTTAGGGTCCATAAGTACCTGTTCAGAAGCCTCAGGCCCAACTTGGACCCAGACAAACCCAAGATACGGACATACCTACGGCTCTATTATGTCGGATCCTGGAGGGATTACTGTAGTAGATTATTAATCCATGAGGATGAAGTAAGGACCAGATGGAAAGAATATTTTGAAAGCCTGATGGATGGGAATAAGCTGCAGTAAACATGATTGGTTTTGGGGATGTGAGAGAAGGAATGCAGTGATAGGAAATGTGACACTCGCACAGGTGAAGAACGCTGTGAAGTGGCTGAAAAATGGGGAAAGCAGCTGGGGTTGATGAGGTGTATGCAGAGATGATTAAGGCTAGTGGAGAGAATGGAAAGAAGTGCTTGCCAGAGATATGTAAAAAGGCATGGATGAGTGAAACTGTGACAGCATGGAGAAAGGCTGTGATTGTACAAACATAGAGATGAGTGAAGTGAGTGCAAGAATTATCATGGCATAAGTTTACTGAGTGTAGCAGGGAAGGTATATGAAAGAATTATTATAAAAACAGCATGAGAGATATCAGAAGTCCTGGTGAGTGATGAACGGGGTGACTTTAGGAGTGGTAGAGGATATGTGGATCAATTATCTGTGGTAAGACAGATAGTGGAGAAGGCTTGTAAGAAGGACCATAACGGTAGAGGATATGTGGATCAATTATCTGTGGTAAGACAGATAGTGGAGAAGGCTTGTGAGAAGGACCATAAGGTGTTTATGGCATTCATGGACCTGGAAAAAGCATACAACAAAGTAGACAGAGAAGGATTGTGGAAGGTTTTGCGCATGTACGGTGTAGATGGTAAGCTGCTAGGTGCTGTCAAGAGTTTTTATAATGGTGGTGAAGCATGTGAAAGAGCAAATGGGCATCTAAGTGAGTTGTTCACGATCAGTGCAAGCGTGCGACAAGGTTGTGTCATGTCCCCATGGTTGCTCAATATATACAGTATATGGATGAGGTAATCAGAGAAGTAAAACCACAAATAATGGTGAGAGGGATGACGCTGATAATGAATGGTGATGGATAGAATATCTCATATTTGTTGTATGCCGATGATACAGTACCACTTGCGAATACCAGACAAGAACTTGGTAGACTAGTGCAGAGTTTTGCTGATTTCTGTGAGTGTTGTGCCTTGAGAGTAAGTATTCAGTGGACATGATAACACTGGCTATCGATATATATATGCCACAGTTAGTTTTGTTTTGTTCTTGAAGGCTCCAACATGCTTGCGTCGGCCTTGGTCACCTAATTGCTGTTGTCCATGCTGCTCAGTCTCTGGCAGTTTCCCTATTTAGTCACTTATCCCAGAGGTCACACTTAATGACCTCATCCTAAGTCTTTTTCGGTCTATCTCTCGCTACCCTACCCCCAACATTAACACTTCTCACTTTCTGCACCCACTTATCATCCCCCAACCTCTACACATGCCCAAAACATCTCAATATACTTCTCCTCATCACAACACCAATACACTCCAGTCCAGTCCTACCTCTCTTCCTTCGTAAACGTAGCCCCCCAAGGCCTCGCACTCAGGGACGCACTGCACCACCTAATTCTTGCCATTTCTGTATGTCTGAGCCTGCAAATATCCTCTTCCTTTACTTCCAATGCTCACTACCATACAACATTACACTCCTAACACATGCTGCATACAAAGATCCTTTAGTACAGAGGGAAAGCCCACTCAATGTCAGGAGAAGCAACAGTTCCCTGAACTTCTTCCAACCACTCCTCACTCCCAAATAACAACACTTCCACACACTTAAGAGACTCACCTGCAAGTTCAATCTTTTCACGCATGGCAATCTCTACATGCTCTCCCCGACACATCACACACATGAAATCAGCATTATCTTGGAATCTACCTCTAATACCATTACATCTCTTATGCACCCACGTATCACAAACACTGCACAAGATGGAATTACTGCCGGCGCCTTGTGGCAAATCGCATGTAGCCACTCCCCTTCTTCTTTGACAGTACCCCCCCCCCCCCTCAGCCCTAGATACCATCACTTTTGTTTTATCTGCATTTCCTTTAAGCCCTTGTGTTCCATACCATCTCTCCACTTCCTACATCTTTCCTCTGCCTCCATTTCATTCTTTGTAATCAACACCATATTATCAGTATACATCTCACACGAAAGTCCATTTCTGAAATCACATGAGAGGGCTTCAAGTACAGTACCATAAAGGGGGTATCACACGGTACCTGAAAAAATGGTTTGCCGACGGAATGCGTTCCTGGTTTGCTGGAACCGGGCACAAACCCTACCACACACGTTCCTCGAACGCCACCGACGGTCGGCAAAACTGTAAACAAACACACCATAGGTTTTCTTGTGAAACATGGGATGCTTGTGATCCCAAAGACAAGGGAATGGCTTTATTTTTTTTCAATGAGGGCATTTTCAGAAGCCCTTGTCCATAATATCTGCTCAGATGCCATCGTCTACCCAGTGTTCACCCACCGAGAAGTGTTGTACTTTTGGAGCGTTGTATCCGTGCTCCCCAATGAAAACAACTGAATTATCGACATCGTTATTTCATCCCTGCACGATATAAAAGGTTATTTAACCTTTCATAATTAATAATATATATAATGGAAAGTAATAGGCACTCTAGGAGGGAATTATAACTTAATAAAATCGTTTTGTCCCTGATTCCGTGGGCACGGAATGGGTCTGGATGGAAATGAGTTTTGCCGACGGAATCCTCGGCGGCTACCACGGTTTCGTGGACGGTTACCACGATTTCGTGGGCAAACCATGATTTCAGGTACCGTGTGATAATAAACAACAAGGGGCTCAAGACTGACCCCTGATGCACACCAACATTCACGGAAAAATCCTCGCTCAAATATCCATTCACTCTTCCCTGGGTGCTAGCACCCACATACATGGCCATAACCACCCAATAACTTGCCACACCTCGATCCCAAGCTTTCTCATTGCCCACTTCACCGCCTCTCTAGGGACTCTGTCAAAGTGCTCCAAATTAACAAAGTACAGTTCCATTTTCTTTCATATAAATTTTTCCTGAAGCTGTCGAACAATGAATATGGCATGAGTGGTCGCTTTGCCTGGCGTAAACCCAAACTGCATCTCTGCAATATTCACTCTTTCATAAATCATACCTTATAGATCTCTCTCCATTACCTTCATTATCTGGTTTAGAAGCTTTATGCCTCGATAATTCCTCCTTCCAGGGCATCACCCTTGCCCTTGTACACATTTACAATTACACTCTTCAGACAGTCATCTGGGACAACATAATTATATAATCGTATTTATCAAATCAGTGACTAACCCCACTTTTTATATCTCCTGAGGATATCAATATTTCAGCAGTCAACCCAGACACACCTGCTGCCTTCCCCACCTGCATCCTGCTCAGTCAATGGCCAAGGGCCAGACACAGGATCTGCCGGCTCCAAACCTTCCTTGTCCCAGTCAAACTCCTCATTAAACATCTGATTGTAATGCTCTCTCATGGGATCTTTAATATCCCTACTGTTCGCACAGTGCTCATCTATGATATCCCTAAAGGCAATGGGCATAATATAATTGGCAAACGATTCCAGTCGCACGAAGCTAAGCATTCTTTAACAGAGTTGTAAATATATGGAACAAATGGCCCTCCAATGTAGTAAACTGCAATACAGTACTAACCTTTAAAAATCGCTTGTATGAGTACTATCTTCTCCCAGCTTAAAATGTTTATTCCTGAAAGTTTTTTTCTTCAGAGCCAAGATGATGCAACCTGCAGAACTACATTGATAAATACTGTTGACTTACTGTTACTTTCCTTTTTAGGTGGATAATGTAGAATAATATTTTCTTTCCCTCTTTCCTATGAAATTTCCATGACAGTTTTGCTATGCAGCGTGGTGGTCCTCAATATTTCCTGCCAGCTTCTGCTAGAGGATTTGGTGGGTGGGTGGGGGAGGGGGAACCTTCTTGCTTTTCTGTCCTTGCCGTTAACTGATAGAACAGTTTTGTTAGTTATAACCTTACCTATACCAAACATCCACGAAAGGAGCAACAGGTCTGTTGCTGTTTGCTTTCCTTTATACTCCTTTGCACTACTTTTACTTAAATATGGCGTTCAAATACTTGTACTCCAATACATTTTGAAAATAAAAAAAAGTTCACTTTACTTTAAGTAATGAGTTCGCCTGTGTGACCACTGGCCAATGACGGAGCACAGAACAGTGCAAACATGGATGGTGATCAATCAGTCAGCTCTTCATATCTGGACCAGTCACGTACGTGTATTCGTTTTTTTTTTTTCCCTTAGCCGTCATGCTTCCTTCCCGCAATATTATTGCCATATGCTCTCATGTCATTATCAATTCGATTTTTTTTTTTCCTGTAAGGTTGGGGTGAAGTATAGGGCCCACAAAGCAAGAAAAGAGAAGATAGAGAGAGAACTAATTAACATCATCTTCAGTACAATAGGCCACACTCTTGGAATTCTACCTCACAGGCATGATGTCCGGTACTTTTTTGTGTGTTTTTTTTTTCCCCTAAGTAGAAGTGATTCACATTACCAGTCAGACAAGGTCTCCAACAACTCACTCACTCCCGTCAACCGCTTACCTCGACTCCATTCCTTGCTTTCTCACATGCTAATTTGCCATATTGTTTTACCATCTGCTTGGCCTGCCACACCTCCCGCCTTCAGACTCACTATCTATCTATCTATTGCCAGACACCACAATCCCGTAAGGGGTGGCCATTTGACTGAGTTATTTATTTTACGGGGAGAGGCACTAATCCTCCACCAACCCACTTGTTGACACGTAGGGAGCAAGTATGGTTTGGTTATATGGTTACCACCCAGCGTTGTAAATGGTTTCTTGGCTTACAGGAAACCATTTGGCTTGTCACTCAATGTAATGCCACCTGTAAAGGAAAAAAAAGCAGTAAGAAGTGACAGGAAATATAGGAGAAATAGGAAGAAAGGAGGGCAGGCACAGAAAAAGAATGATAAAGGCTAAGGAAGAAGTAGGCAGCACTACATCAAGTGAGTGGATGATGGTTGCCACCACCTACCACTCTTCAGACTCACAGATACCGATTTCCCGTTTCATCACCCTACTTACATCTTTTCTCAACCTACCGTACCATCTGAGCACATTCTTCAGCTCTGCTATCGAGATATTAGCACTTCCAAAATCCACATCTTCCACAAATCACATCTTGTACACTAAAACTTATGTGCTTCACCAGTGTTTCTCAATAACCCTATTCCCACTGCTTTTACTCATGACTTTTCGTTCTCCTGCCACACTAAAATCTCACACGCATACCTAAATGTGAACACTAAAACACCTTTATGCAATCCTCTTGCAGCCCCCACACTCAAGCCTCTGTTTAGTATCAAGGCCCTCAAAGCACCAGCCACTTTCATCTTTGTGCTACTCTACTTCCCACTGTTTTTGCGCATTTACGGTACCTCTCTTTTCTGTTATTGCACCAAGGATAAAATAAACCCCCTTGTCAGTTTTAGTCTCTCTCCATTCACCATCACATCACACTGGCAATCAGCTTCTAAAACAGACATGACTTTTCTCAACAGTTATTATTAAAGCACGACGCTCACAAACCTTAACAAAACTGCAACAGTCTGGAAACCTCAAGTTTATGTTTGTCAGCAAGCAATACTCATCTGCATACATCAGATTTGAGTTATTCAGTCATCTACCATTCATCACCTAACTTGTTCTAACATCTCAATAGCTGTTGCTCTCTCTCTCTCTCTCACACACACACACACACACACACACACACACATGCTCTGCAGCTCTTACTTCTCAGTACTGCATTCTCTCTCTCTCTCTCTCTCTCTCTCTCTCTCTCCAC